>JAFNEN010003786.1:0-10119 GCA_019343175.1 Oedothorax gibbosus
CTGATAACTTTTCATTTGTACAGTATTACGAAATAGTTAAGTTTCGCGAATGATGAGCTAGTGCAAAGTTAATATTTTAAAAACAATAACTATCACTAAGATTTTCATTTAATTTACCATGCACAAGTAAGTGGAATTAAAAAACAACAAAATTTAAGCAATAAAAAAATACAGTATAATAAAAACTTTTTACCAAATTATAATTATATTTTTTGAAAAATTCTCAGAATATCTAAAAATTATTCTGTAGGAGGTAATTTTTTTAAGAGTTAAGGTATTTAAATTCAAAAAAAATAAATTAACAATTTAAAAAATATTTTATTTCTTAGACAAAGTAGTCCCTCAAATACAATTTAAATTCGTTTATTATTAATACTTAAATTACCTATTTGGCTCTTCCCTTAAAAACTAACAAAAGCACAAAAATATATTATTCTTGCCAATTTTTTTGTTTTGTTTAAACTGTAAGTTATTTTGACCCTCTGAATACTTTTTTGCTTAGTTTAACTGTTAGTTATTATAATAATCTGAATGATAAGCCAATTGTCTGAAGTGTAAACTTGTCTTCACTGCATGGCATTAAAATTTTATGTTTTAACTGACATTTTAAATTAAATATATAATTCTATTTCGTAGCTTATGGTTATAAATGACTCTTCTAAACTTTAATATTAATAAATTTTCAAAAATGGTGTGTGATGCTGGAACACCTGAAAGTAGATGACGGATTCATGCATCTGTATCTTATTGAGGATTTTGAAGAACAATAGCTCTTTAATTAAATAATTAATATTTAAATTAATTGGTAATATTTAAACAAAAATGTTTGCAACTGAAACTGTCACTTAGAATATTCTCCCTACAAAATCCCCCATGCATCTAAAAAAAGAAATTGCAAGTTGTTTTCAACAATTTTCCCTTAACGTAATTTACTGGTACCTACATAATATATTATTTTTAACGTAATATGTTTCTATAAAGTTATTCATGTTTTAAAATTCTATTTTTTCTGTAAATTTTTAGCCATTTTTGATGTTTCATCAATTTCAATAATCATTCAGTAATAATCGTAATAAGTAATATTTCAAACAAAAAAAAACAGTAAGCGTTTTTTTAGAAATCAAATATCTTTCTTTGGAATTCACCCAAATTAAAGCACGAAGTTTCAATTATCATTATTTTAATAATATTGCAAAGAATGCAGGATCGTTTACTAAATTCCCAACCAAAACCATAATTAAACATTCTAAAAACCACTACCATCACTATCAATAATCGTTCAAAGCAATATTTCAAACAACAACAAAAAAAGACAGGAAGCTTTTTTCGAAATCAAATTAACTCTTTCACCGGAATTCATCGCCAAATGAAAAACCCCGACGCTTTAATTAACATGCCAAAATAAACAAGCGAACGCCAACGCTGAAAAAAAGCATATCACTAACTAATATAACAGTTTCATCATAACGGTAGGGTCAAACACAAGTCCCTGCATTTCGTTTCTATTTATCCACAAACAATGAGAGTTTAGGGGTCATGCTAGCAGCTTCTGTGTTGTTGGGTCTACAGGTGAAATGGCTTGGCGAGTAGGTTTCTGAGCCCTTGGCGGTCATTGGGTGATACACGTGTTGTGACGTCAGCAAGATTGGGCTTTTTCCGGATGAAAGGGTTCGAAATTCAACTTTTGGATAGCTTGGTTATTGTTTGTACATGAGTTTTTCGATTTAAATAATGTTATTTGACTTTTAATGGAAAAAATGTATTGATGTTTTGTTGTGAAAATAGCATAGCCTCGTTTTAATTTTATCACAAATTGAAAATGGTAGTAATAGAGTTTTTTTATGGTAGAATAAAAACTCTATGCGGACGTACAATCGTACATAAAGAAAAATAATTGCATTATAAGCACCGTTTACTGGGATAATGTTTATTTATTTTAATTTTGCTTTATTTTAATTTACTTTTTATTTTCAGTCATTACAGATGATGTTTATTTTCACACACATTCAATGCCACTTATTATGTTGTTTTTATTTTTTCCCAAGTTTATTTTTATGGAAAATTATAATACTGACATTAAATTCATATTTTAGTCCATATAGGCCATGTTGAATTTATAAAAATTATTCAAATGTCTCAAAAAATTCATTTTACTGAGTTTTTCAAACATTCAACTTCCAAATAAACTTTAAATATAAGTTTAAAAATCTGAGTTATAATCCTTCAATTCAATACAAAAATTTGTTATTGATTCTGATTTTAAGAAAAATTAAGTGATCCAATATTAATATGTGTAATAAAGAATTCGATATTGACAAAGAGTAATGTTGCTCACAACTCTCTTGATTTCTTTTACGAAAATAGACGGATCTTAAGTACTAAACAATATTCATTAATTACAGTAGTTCATATTTAACCAATATATCATTCTAAATCGACAAAAAGTATTTTGAAATTAGTAACAAATCATTACTTTTGGAATTCCTGATGGAAAAGTTATTAATAGAAGCATAGTTATGTGAAACAAGGAAATATAAATTTGGCTTACGTTTGTTTCCCCTCATACCTTTCTTCTCTAACTTTTCATTTGAACATATAGAAAATGCTATCCTAATAAAAATACATTTCAAAAATTTATACTAAATGTACAACTTTTTTTCAAATTAAATAGTTGTTTTAAATGCTATAAAAATTAAAGACTACAATCTTTAATGAGATTTTTTAACGAAACGTCTATGGAACTTTTTGAAAATTATATTGATATTTCAAATTCTCTAAAAAAAAAAGTCAAACTCATTGAAATACTATAATTGTAATACAATTTTGTCGGAGGGGGCGGTCAGCAAAACCAGAAGGGGGGGGGGGGGATTTTCTTTAAAACAGTTCATTTTTAGACGCCCTCATAAATTAGCTTTGGCGCCTCATCAATTTATATTATTAATTATTCTAGCAGTATCTATTTACCCGTAATTACATTAATTACTAGTTGTGGATGAATTTAAATACTAAATAAATTTAATTACTAGTTAAAAATTATTAATTACTAATATACTAATAACCTTACATTTATTTAATTTAGAACTAAATTTCAAATGTAAGCATTCTTTTTTAAAATATACATAAGCTTACAAATTATTGACATTCTCACACTTCCTAGAACAAATTGAATTTTTGTCTACTAAAGATTGATAGAACACTTTCGTCGCCGATGATGTCGCATATTAAAATATGCAATCTTTAGTAAACTGTTTAATTTTATCAATTCGCTTATGTTAGAAAGAGCTTTTTCATGACTTACTTTATTCTTCAATATATTGTCTTCTGGCTCCTGATCACAACTTATTTTCGTTTCTCACTCATTTCGTTACTGTCAAAATCACGCAAAGCAGTTAAATTAAAATTGCGAGCAGTCTCTTTTACAAGTGACGCTTTTTGACAAAAATCTGCACGTGATGTGCACCTGGCCGAACACATTTTAGCACACACCAAGTTTTCTATGGTCATTCTTATTTTTTAATGCATTCGTTGTTCTTATAATGCATTCTTCGGTCTTAAAATGTATTTATCGTTTTTGAATGTTTTCAAAGGGATTCGTTGTTCTTGGAATACATTCTTCCAATAAGTTTTGAAACAAATAAATTTCTTTTGTCTGCTTTTGTTAAATTATTTTTTTTGCGGGGGGGAAAAGGGGGAAGGGGCCCTGGAAAACCCCCGCGGATTATCGGAGTTTCTGTATATTTTAAAAATATCTACATCCAAAACTTATTCAAGAAAAAACGCGATAAAAAAATTTTAAATTCTTTTTAAAAATTTTCTCAGGTAACTAACTCGTTTTTTTTTTAAATTATTATTTACATAGACAAAAAGCGTTTTACAAAAGTATTAGTAGTTTTAAGTCTAAAAAAAGTATTAAGATCAACTGGATAAGGGCCGTGTGGTAACCCCACAATCACATTGAAATCTCTGTATAGTAATGATGACTTTTTTTAAAAAAGTTTTATAAAAAAAATTGAAAAATAATTAATATTCAATAAAAGTTTTGAAGTTTAAATGACTTTTTTTGTATTACAAATTGGGTGTTTTTTACTAAAAATAAAATTTTAACAATTTCATAGTGCAGAATTTTATTCTTAATTTCAAAATGCCTTTGTATAAAAAAATATGTATTGTGTTAAAAATGTATACACAATAGGGTTTGGAGATTCTGAAAAGAAATTTAATTTTCGACTTAAAAATCGTAGTTAAAAAAAATTGACGAAAAAAATACAAAACCAAAAATTATTATGTGGAATTTTTTTTTAGAATTATACAAGCCACTTTTTTCGAAGTATCAACCCCATATTCTTTTTAGGACCTTAAAAAACATCTATAGACTTCTCAAAAAAAAATCAATTTTTACTAAAATTTTTAATCGCATATTCGGATTTGCTATTTTTTGCCAAAAAAAGAATAAGGGTCACCGGAATATCCTTACATCAAATTTCCGCTCTTATATCTTCTTTTGCCTTTTCCTTCCCCAAATAAAAGTTTTAGAAGATTAACAATCTTTGTTTTAACCCTTTTAATATAAGAAAGGAAAAATTGGACATGGTATGCGCATGGACTAAACCCTTTTCCCCCTTTTTTAAAAAGTATCAAAATGTTCTTTAACCCCGTTTAAGGTTGAATATATTAATTTTATTTCTTTTTAAAATCACCTTTTTTTCGAAAGTCGGACAAATTTTTAAATGAAAAGATTTTCCCTCAAAAGGGGCAAGAATAAAATACTTGACGATATGGGGGTTTTTGTTGGGACCTTTGAAAGGAGAGCAAAAAAAAGGAAATCGTTATACCCGGGATTCAAAAGAGGGGTTAACAGTAAAATGAACTTTAAATTGGAATTTATGGAGTAACGTTACATTCAAAGTTGGGGTAAAATTGCACCAAAAAAGGGGTAAAAATAAAAGAAATTTTGAAAAATTAGTCGATTTTTTGAATTTTTGTAACGTTTAAAAAAAAATCATGGGATCGTTACACAATTTTGTTGGCAGTGCTTAACCAAATTTATCGCACGAAAAACGCCACCCCCCCCCTTTACCCCCCCCCCCCCCCCAATCCGAAGTACTGAAATCGAGGGAAAACTTTTCTAAAAAATTCAAAAAAATCAAAGCCCGCCCAGTAGAGTAAATACTTTCCCAAAATTCCCCGTGTCTGTTTAAACTCCCTTTCGGAGGACCGAATTCCAGCAGACGATAAGGAAGAAAAGGGCACATTTCACGACATTGGTTTGGGAATTTTTATTAAGGGGGGGGGGGGGTCTTTTAATTTTTGATGGGGGGAGGGGCGACGTCTTTTAATAAGTAAAATTTTTTGACCCCTCCCTCCCCCGGTGTATTTTTGTGATAGTAGCTCGATATATTACGCTTAAAAAATTCGGGGGTCGGGCGGGTCGCCCCCCCCCCCCCCCCCCTCCCTCTAACCGCCCTTGATTTGATTGTATTAATTTTATTATATTATAATTTATAAAATTTATTATATTATATTATATTAATTTATTATATTTTTATATTATATTATATTATATATATTATATTATTTATTTATATATATATAATTATATTTTATTTATATTTTTGTAATACATTATAAAACAAAAAATTTTACTACCTTAAAAGAAGATCTATCGAAAGTTTTCCACACTAAAAATAACAGAACCCCCAAAGTTCAAAATTTAAAAACAAACTAAAATTTATTTTATTTTACGATTTATTTATTAAGCTGCAGACAAAACTTAAGTATAAAAAAAAATTAATTTAAAATATAATTCCCTACAAAAAACTGACACTTGAAAAAAAATTATTTTTCCATAAAAGACAACCAAAAAACCAAAGGTTCGAATTTAAGTTAAATCTATATTTAAGCATGCATCTATGGCAGTACATTTATTTTAAATTGCAAACAATACTAACACACAAGTAAAAAAAATCAATTAAAATATCATCAACACATTTAAAAACCCCCAAAATATCCCCATCCAAACAAAAAAAAACCTCTAAAATTCAAAAAACTTATCTCATCGGGATGAAAAGAGAAAGAGAAATTACAGGTAAGAGATTAGAAAAAAGTAAGGAGAAATTTCCAAGAAAAAAGAACTATTTTCTCCCCCCCCCCCCCCCCCCCCCCCCCCCAAAAAAGGGGGTTCACGCCCGCGGGGCCCGGGCTTGAACTTGACGGGGGATCGCCGTGGCAAACTGGGTTAGGACGGCAAAGGGGTTTCGGGTCTGTTCCCCGGAAAGGGTTACTACTCGAGGAAATAACTATTGTCGGGGTTGTTAGTTTATTTTGGGTTTTGGGGTTGAATTGTCTATGGTAATAAGAGAGTCTGTTTGCGTTTAACGCCCGAATGACCGAGGGTCCCCAAAATCAAAGTGCCTATGTTTTAATCGAATGGAGAAAAAATGTTTTTCTATACTATTTAATTCGGTAACCACCCTTTTAGGGATGTTAAAAGTATGTTTCGTATGTATTTCATGTTTGGACCAAAGTTTTCCCCCCGGGACACTAACGTGTCCAAATTTTTTTAAACTAACCCCAAATTTTTAAATTTTAATTTTTTTAATTTTAAAATTTTAGAAAAAAAATGCTTGAAAATTATTCCTAAAAGTACATATTTTGAATGCATAATAAAATTTTTAAAGTATCTAAAACTTTTTTGTAGCGTTTGGTTACTGGTTAATATCAGGAAATACCAGTTTTTTTGGGGGTTTTGTTAGTTTTTTTATTTTGGGTTTGGGATATTGTCTATGGTAATGACGAGAGTCTGTCTGCGTTTAAACGCCGAATAACAGCGGGTCTTCGAAGTCCCTCGTGTTCCCCCATATCAGAAACAAGCCCTTTAAAACGCCAGTAAAATTATAATTGACACGGGTTAAAATATGAAATAATCGTAAATCAAAATTAAAAAAATTATCTAAGGGGTTTTAAATTTTTGGCGGCAAGTGGAGATGAAGGTCGTTCCCCGGAAAGGGTTTATACTCGAGGAAATAACTATTTTTGGGGGTTGTTATATTTTAGTTTGGTTTGGGTTTGAAATTGTCTATGGTAATAACGAGGTTGTCTACACTTAACTCCGAATGACAGGGGGTGTCCTCGAAGTCCCTCTGTGTTCCTCCATTTTGAAACATGCCCATAAGATTCCAGTCAAATTTTGTGAAAATGGTTAAATATGAATAAAAAAAAAATTTTTATATAAATTTTATATAATTTATATATAAAATTATATTATATAATAATATTTATGTAAAAAATTTATATAAAATTTTATATTAATTTATTAAATTAGCAAAAACTTAGTCAAAGAGGTGCCTCTGTGTTCAACCGTATCTGAAACAAGTCCCCTTAAAACTCCAGTAAATTATAATTTGACACTGGTTAAATATGAAATAAACGTAAATATAAATTAGAAAAACTTAGAAAAAGGGGGTTTTAAATTTTTGGCGGCAAGGGGGGTTGCAGGGTCGTTTCCCGGAAAGGGGTTACTACTCGAAAAATAACTATTTTTGGGGGTTGTTAGTTTAGTTTGGTTTGGATTAACTTGGTATAACGGGGTCTTAAAACGGCGAATGACCGCGGGTCTCCAAATCAAAGTCCCTCTGTGTTAATCGAATGGTGGAAAATGATTTTCTATGATGGGGTCCTTTTTTAAATATTCTTTCCGTCCAAACCCCATCAAATAAAAAGCTGCTTAAATATAAAAAAAATCATAAATCAGGAGTTAGCAAGACGTAGTCAAGGTGGTTTAATTTTGTAGAAAACATAAATGGGGGAAGAAAGCTTTGGGGTCTGGGTCTGGGAGTAACATTTGGGTGTCTGAAGAGTCCGTAGGTAAGGCTTTGTCATTTTGACCGAACTGTTCTTGCATTGAACTCAGTCTTGGGCTCAAACCCTTCTTCAAAAACCCATTGCGTTAATAGAAGAGATACGATTTTTTTTGTGCAAAGTTTCACAACGTGTATCCGAAACACGGTGACAGGTCCGGTTTACGGATAACGTTCCACCAAAGTTTTACAGAGTGATTTGAAATTTTTCGGAAACAATAAAAAATGCAATCAACAAAACAAAAGAAACCCCAAAAGTTATCCTTTTTTAATTTTGAATCTTAATTTGACGCCCCAATTCAGCAAAATGATAAACAAATACACAGCAAAATATTATGTTATTTTTGGGTACACAATGAGAATAGAATCGCAAGGATGATAATGTTAATAAGCTATGATAATCTTTTAAAAATGAGCTAAAAACCAGCGTCAGTTGTAAAAGAAGCCAAATAGTTGTCCAGGCGTCTGTCGTGTGTTTTTCACATTGAATAATCCATCCAGTATAAATATTATCAGGGTAAAAAGTTTTTGATCTCAGTTGTTTAAAGATAATATAGTTTAAGTTAAGTTAGTTACTTAGTTGTTTAAGTTAATAAAAAGTGTTGTTTTCTCAGACGTTTCTACGATGGCCATACAAGCCTTCAGAAAATTAGCCAGTTTGCTGCTGCAGTGCAACTTTAGTCCAACCGCCACACCAAACCACTTCTCCATGCAATTCTAAAAAATGGCATCGGCTCACATAAGTTAAAGAACTGTGGTCAAAATAACAAATATATGAAACAACCTGTTTAAGAAAAATTGGGGTTTTTTTCAGATGCAATATATCGAAAATAGAAGAAAAGAAATAAACTAGACATTGATTCTGTCACGATGTAAACTTCAACATGACAATGACATGCATTGAATTTTATGACTATGTATCTAAAAACAAAGACTTGTTTTACAAAAAATTTGGTTCTTCAGAAAAATATTCTTATCAATCAATGATTTGTCTCTAATGAAAATGTTCCCTTCTTTTAAAAAATAACAGCTCTATCTCTTACTTTTGTGATATTGTAACCATTTTATATTCACGACGTTATGTATGTTATTGGTAGGATTTTTTTATGTCACCAAAATGTTCATAAAAGCAAATTAATTCAATACTAATTACGACAAATTCAAACAAGATGCCAACCCTTTTCTTTAAAAAAAAACAGGAAAAATGTTGATATGCGGAAGGAGCAACATCTTCCCGAGATGCGGAAATCTCCTCCCCAAAATGGGATCATGGGAAAGGATGGACGGAAACAATCATCAGAGAATGGGGAAGTGAAAATCACAGTGAAAGCATCTCCTCTTCTCAGTTTTTTCACTCGGTTGAGAGTGTTTGGGCCCCTCTAAGAGGGCCCCAACAAGTTATTCCGCAATATTTAGAGAGGGAAAAAAATGAAAGTTTAGGTATCACGCTGGTCTCCTCTCGGTTTCAAGGTTTTGAGTGAACTTTGATGATGGTAGCGTTTTGAGCGATAATTAAGCCATTTTTTGTTACTTTTTATTGATTATAAATGCTTTCAGTCTATCTTTTCTTGTTTGCTTTTTTTGACATGTTATATTTATATTTCCACGCATATTGTATTACAATTCAAATACGTACAACTTTTTTAATTAAATTATTGTTGTTGTTATGATGGTAACATTTAACCGTAATCAAAGAATTTTTCAAACTTTATTATTCTTTATTTTTCTATATTAAAACTTTTTATTTGATTTATATATAATATTCCCACGCATATTTATTACATTCAAATACGTACAACTTTTTTAGTTAATTTTGTGTTGTTGTTGTTATGATGCACATTTGAACCGTAATAAAAGATTTTTTTCAAACTTTTATTGATTTATATGTATCTTCTCAGTGTTTTATGATATTTTATTTGATAAATTTTACCAAATGTTAGAATTAATGTCATTTTTTATAATATCGTCTAAATACTAATTTTTTCAAAACAATAATTGTGGCAAAAGTGATGCTTTTAAAAGAAATCGTGTTTCAAAGTTACTTTTACGCACTAGTGCGACAAAGTAAATAAGAGCATCTGATTGGCGTAAAATTCTTTATTTGAGCGTGATATTTTATTCGACGGCTTTTGTGATTGGTGTAAAATTCTTTATTTGAACGTGATTCTTTATTTGGCGTCTTATTTCTAATTCCAATCTAAGAAGTACTTTTTTTGCACGTTATTATAAAAAATATGTATGACAACCGTCGAAAATAGCCTTT
>JAFNEN010003787.1:0-10249 GCA_019343175.1 Oedothorax gibbosus
CCCTCACACTCGTCTTGTCGTTTGACGGAGAAGGGGTTCCCATGAAGTGGCCAACTCAACGCGAACGGCGGGCCAAAAAAGACGACACCATGGATCTCAAGACGAAATACAGGATGGTGTTGTTTGGTGTCAATCAAATTGCCTTGCAGGTCCAAGCTTATTTTTTAAGCAAACTTCGACACTTTACGTTCCGCAAACTGCGTCAGTTGCACGTGTACGTCAGCGGTTGTAACGTCCCAGGAGAAGGAGAACACAAATTGTTTCACCTGGCCGAAGCTTTGAAAACGTGTCGAAATCCCATCGTGGTGAGCGACGACCAAGACGTGTTTGTCATATCCCTGATGAGATTGGAACGGTACGATTCGATTCAAATTTATCGGTACGGTCGTTACTACCAAGTGACACGTCTGTATCGAGAATGGTTACCGTATCCTTCCAAACATCTTCAAGTGTGTTCGTTTCTCTTTGGTAACGATTTCGTTCCAGCTCTGATTGGCATTTCGCTCGTCAACGGTCCCGACATTCATCAAAGCATGATGATTGACGCTGCGGACCATCCGGTTTACATGATGGCTCAGTTTATTCAAAACATGATTCAAAAAATTCGTTTTCAACGTGTCACGCACATGGACAACTTGTTGGTGGAATCGTTTTGGATCACTTTCTTGTGGCTGTACGATTACTACACGCAAACAATGTTTCCACAGAAATATCTCGAGAATCCCGTCCATCAGGCGTTTGATCGAAACCAGTTGCTGACTGCTTTGAGCGATCCAGACATATCTCTACCCTGTTACGAAAGGGCCAAAAAAGCATATGATTGCGCTACGACAGCTCTGACGACCACGAAGCAAGCGGAATATGCAGTTTTTGGTCACGATGACATACTCGATCAACTCAAATCTTACTGGGTACCACAATCCAGCGAGGCTTGCGATGTATTGCATTTAACAAAAAAGTCGTCGCCACGTAACCGATGATGACGAGACATATCCATAACCATTGGTAACGAAACCCCTCGAATATCGGTGGTAACCACCGAAACGGGCCAAAGATTGCCTTTTGAGCTTCCTTGTAGTGCAAGCGTCTATCCAATTGAATGAGTTCCAACACGGGTTCAGGAGCCATGATCACATGAGAATCACGATCCAAGTATATAATTTCCTCTTGGAATCGGACATTGTCTAAACTCTCCATGTCAAAGACTTGTGCGGAAGGATACGCTTTGTAGACGGGTAGCGACATGACTCGGTGTAGCAACTGAGTGACAAAGATTTGATTTTTCGGATATGTCAAGATCCGACGGGAATGAAGAAAAGAATCATTGTATGGTACCCATGGTTCCTTGTTCAATATAATGTCCAAGCTAGTCATACTTTTCTTAAATCAAGAACATGAATGATCCAATGAATGCGGGAAATCCTGGGCAAGAAAAAAAAACCTCGACTTGAAGGCCAAGCAACAATAAAGACCATCATGACGGGTCATGCCTTGGATAAACAGCGAGCCTATTTTCGGTACAGAAACCAGTTACGAACACAAATACGAAGAAGGGATTACTGTCAAATGCATCTCAATCGATCTACCATTTTGGCAAACACCAAAGACAACAAATTAGAACCTGATATTTTTGAAAAATATAGTGACCTGACAAATGAAGTCAAAGAACATTTATTGAAATCTGTGTACAAAGACATTACTGAAGTTTCACACCTGCCGGATGAAACAATGAAAGCACAGGCGCAAGATGACGTGATTACATCGTATGAGGACAGATTGAGAAAGCTCGGAGACGAATTTCGAAATGCTGCTGCACAAGTAACGGAAAAAGATGCCAGGATAAAGGAATTGGAA
This sequence comes from Oedothorax gibbosus, assembly GCA_019343175.1. Lineage (NCBI taxonomy): Eukaryota > Metazoa > Arthropoda > Arachnida > Araneae > Linyphiidae > Oedothorax > Oedothorax gibbosus. Next base: position 1,855 of record JAFNEN010003787.1, read on the forward strand.
GAGAAATTGGCTAACACAACAGATTGAAAAAAAAAAAAAAAAAAAAAAAATTTTTTTTTTTTTTTTTTTTTTTTTTTTTTTTTTTTTTTGTACCCTTCTATATATATGTGTGTCTCGTGGGACAACGCTATACACCTTTCAGCTACAAGACAAGATGGAGTATCCAAACCTTTTGCAATGTGCCTTGGAAAACCCTGTTCTGAAGAAAGCCGTTCGGGACATGGAGAGCGAAACCGGCATGTTGAATCTCGTGGATATGGAATGGGAATCCAAGTTGGACAATTATCCCGTACACCAGTTACACGTCGCAAAGCGAGTAGTCTTTTCCAAAGGACATGCTTGTAATCAAGAGGGAGCTTTCGTGCGTAACGTGGCATTACCGTCACATTCGTATAAAATTATCGTACTTGGAAGTTTTTCAGGCGACCGTGTCAAATCCAAAGATCTGGATGGAACTCTGGGAGACATGAGTTTTGTGACGCGAGATTGTCCACCTCTGACAACCATCGCTCAAGCCATGGCAGAAAACCAGGGTCAAAAACTGCACGATGGAGCCCGATTGTTTATGGATAACTGCAATCCGAGTCTGTGTGTTCATTGCCGTGACCAACACAAAATACATAACGTGCCATGTGACGTTCACAGGAATTGGTGCGTCACCAAAATACGTTTATTTGATGGGCTAGGAATCACTCATACCTTCAAAAAGTGTTTGGAACCCATGTTGGATAGCATGGGATCCTTTTTAGCCATTTGCCAACTCCACATTTACAGTCGTACGACTTTTGGAGAAGATAAATACAAGATTGGCGGACGCATCAAGAGTATTTTGGTGTTTCAAGAATCGTCGATTCGACCAGCTGATGAAATGAAATTTGTCGGAGGCATGACACCGAGCATTGAATTCCCAACACGGGAAGAAAATGAAAACGAAGAAACTATTATTGATCACTAAAATATATATAGGGTACTGGTATGTATAGGGTACTAAAAAAAAAAAAAAAAAAAAAAAAAAAAAAAAAAAAAAAAAATTTTTTTTTTTTTTTTTTTTTTTTTTTTTTTTTTTTTTTTTTTACCTGGGGCTAGGAGGCCCAATAGGTGTTGTTTTCATATTGGGAAAAACGTAGTCCGTGAAATCCGCATAATAAAGAACATGGAAAATTGTATAAATAACAGCACTGCCAAGGCCACATCCGCCAGGCAGAGGCGGTTGGAAAACGACAGGAACAGGAAACGACAGGCTCGTTCAAATCCTGAATCTTGTGCTAAATATAATGAGCGAGTCAAGAACACTCGAGCTCGCAAACGCAACATTTCTGATCAAGATAAATCTGCTGTTGCTATTCCATCTGAACAGAGAGAGCAGAAGAAAGCCAAAGAACGGGAAAGAAAACGACTGGCCCGTTCAACTCCTGAAGGTCGAGCCCGTTATAATGCCCAACAACGAGAGGCTCGAGCTCGGAAACGTCAACTTGCTAATACAAAAGAATCTGCCCCCACAGATTCAATTGATCACCAAGCACCTAGCAAACGGCAGAAGCTAGATGTATCAAGTGATAGCACACCCATCAATGTGCTAAGTAATGAACCTCTTTATTCTGACCCATCATCTTCACGTGATTTGAATGACTACTCAAATCATACTAAGTGGTTGAAAGTGGAGGAAAAGTTTCACAAAGCCGTTGCGGATGGTCCCACACATCGTTGTGATTGTTGTGATCGTTTGTGGATGCAAAAAAACTTGACCAGTCGATCGAAATCTGATTTGCGTAAAATTGGATTCACGGAAGATCAGATCCAAATCATCTTTTCCAAAGACGAGGAGGTTGGACATTTTTGTCAAACGTGCACATCCAATCTACGAAACAAATCCATGCCACAACTTGCCGCGAATTATGGGTTTCGCTATCCTAAACAACCAACCTGTTTGGCTAATTTGAACGACTTGGAAGAGCGTTTGGTTGCATTGCGCATCCCTTTTATGCAAATACGTCCGTTAGGTAGAGATCGGCAGTTGGGAATTCACGGATCGGTGACCAACGTGCCACTTGAAATACAAAAATCGGTGGGTTCTCTTCCCCGCACCTTGAATGATTCTGAAACAATTTTCGTGAAATTAAAAAAGCGATTATCCATGAAGAGTGACTTCATGTATCAAGCCGTGGATCCCAATCGTGTGTTTGAAGCTGCTAAATATCTGTTTAATACTAATCTATACCAGTCGCAGAATGTAAACATCGATGGGACTTGGCTTGAAAAGTTTCGGACCAAGCGTTTTCCTAAGGGATCTGATCATATGGTTGATCATGACTCAAACCAACTGGAATCCTGATGATGATGACTCGGATTCCGACGATGATGAGATTAAATCCACACCAATTGAAACAGTTATTCAGAAAAATAATACCAACGTAAAAGTGGGTTGGCTTTGGCTCCTGGGGAAGACAAAATTCCATTGTCTTTACTGTTTGATGAGTTGGCCGAAGAGTTGTCTTATCCTAAGATATACTGTGGTCAAGTTCGTACTTTCAATAGACCTAAACCTCCAAGCTATTTGGAAATTGTCAAGTCAGAGCTGAGGCGTTATGATCGGCGTGGCGCCACACCACAAAAAGTGTTATACAATCACCAAAAGAAATTACATCAGGATTTGTTGAGTTGCATACAAATTCAATTAAGAAATAGGGTACCTACAACTACTGAGTTAACGGCTGAAAACATTCAGGATCCAACTTTCTTACGGCAATTGGTTCAAACACGAAATGCATACAAGTTCATGAAACCGATAAAATGTAGTCCTGCACATTGGAGTAATGAAAAAACGCGTGTATGTGCTCAAATTCGGCAGTTTGGGTTCCCAACTCTCTTCTTAACATTGTCAGCTAACGAAAATCATTGGTACGATTTGGTCAAACATTTGATCAAAATTCATAAAAATCATGACTTGACTTTAGAGGAATTTAAAACCATGAAATCGGTAGAACGGAACAGCTTAATAGTCAACGACCCGGTCATTTGTAGCATTTACTTCAAACACAAAGTCGACGAGTTATTCAAAACATTAAAAAATAATTGTAACGAAGGACCATTAGCGGGATATAAGATTACACACTTTTATCAGCGTACCGAATTTCAACAACGTGGAAGTCCGCATTTCCACATTCTGTTATGGTTGGAAGGCGCTCCCGTGTATGGGACGTCCAGTACTGAAGAAGTGTGTGAATTTATTCAAAAGGTTATGACGTGTTCGAAAAACAACCAGTACGTGCACTTACAGAAACATAAACACACCTTCACTTGTACCAAAAATGCCAAAAAAGACCAAGACACTTATTGTAGATTCAATATTCCGTTTTTTCCCTCAGACAAAACCCTTTTACTGGAACCGATATTAGATCAGGACAAGACACAATTCAATCGCATCAGGGAATACTTGACGGTCTTACAAGAAATGCCATCAACCATGACTTTTGCAGAATTTCTAGATACATTGCATATGTCTTCAAACGAATATTTTGCTGCTATCCAAACGGGAATCACTAGGCCTACTATCTTACTGAAAAGAAACGTAGACGAAATCATGATTAACAGTTACAACCCGAAAATTTTAAACATGATGGGTTCCAATATGGATCTGCAAATCATTTTAGATGGTTATGCTGTAGTAACCTATTTGGTGGATTATATAAGTAAACCCGCACGAGGTCTGACTAAACAGTTGCGCAAGTGTGTGAAAAACACACAATCAGGTAACACCAGTTTAAAAGACCGGCTTACGCAAATATCCAATGTTTTTGTCAATGCATCAGAAGTTTCGGCACAAGAAGCGGCTTGGTCGTTGCTTGAATTACCTATGAGCCATTTGTCGGAAGATACTGTATTTATCATGACGTTTCCGTTTGAGGAAAGATCGCGCATGGTTAAGTCTCAAGCAGCGTTAAAAGAATTAAAACCAAATTCTACAGACATCTTTGAGACAAACTTATTGGAACGGTACATTCAACGCCCTGATAGCTATGAGAATATGAGTCTTGCTGAATTTGCAGCCTGGACAGAATCATCACTCAAAGGGAGTCCTTTAAAAAATGGAAAAGGGTTTGTTAGGAAACGCAAAAAACCCAAAATCATTCAGTACCGGAAATACAGAGAACACATTGAACCAGAACAATATTACCGTGAACAAATCATGCTTTTCCTCCCTTGGCGTAACGAACAAAAGGATATCCTGAGTCATGCATGGAAACCGTGGTACGAAGCTCATCGAGATCAAATCAAATTGGTTCGCAAAGAATACGTGTTTAATGACGAGTTTGATATTGATATGGAGGTCAATAAATTGGAGATGGCACAAGATTTAATCGAGGATAATGAAGAGGAGGGAGATCCAGCTGCCTTTTTGGAAAATGAATTGGACTATGATGAGAACGAAATGAAGGTGGATCTAGCGTTGGATATGAATAACTCTCATGGTAAGGACTTTAGGGTCTTTCAAGCTCCAGAAAGAGTTTCTATTGAGGAATTCAATGACATCATGCGTCATCTTAACACCATGCAACGAGATCTGGTTTTAGAGATGAAATTCAGATTGACTAGATCAAATGAACAAATTAATATTTTCGTACAAGGAGCAGCTGGAACTGGAAAATCGTTCTTAATCAAAGCCTTACATCAAATGATGGTACACGAACTTCAGAATCGTGATCAGGATCCTACTCTCAAAACAGTGCTATTACTGGCTCCGACTGGAAAAGCTGCATCTAATATTGGTGGGGAAACTTTGCATTCAGCATTCGGATTACCTTTATCGCTTACAGACTTTTTACCATTGAGTTCAAAAACATTAGCTGAATATGCTATCAAGTTTTTTTACGTTAAGTGCATCATCATTGATGAAATATCCATGGTGGGAAGCACTATGTATTCCAACATTGATCAGCGTTTACGAGAAATAAAAGGTTTGGACAAACCGTTTGGTGGTGTTCATTGCATGCAATTTGGTGATTTGAGGCAATTACCTCCTGTAAAAGATTCAGCAATATACAAGATACCAAAGTCAGCTGGTTTGAGAGTCTTCAGTGAAAACTTGTGGCACCGTGTTGAGTTTTACAAGTTGACCGAGATTATGCGTCAAAAAGACGACCAACCGTACGCCAATTTGCTGAATAACATGGCTTCTGGTACGATGACGGATGAGGAAGTGACTTTCATGCAATCTAAGCAAGTGCAATGGAAAGATGTACCATACGAAGCCACATTGTTGTATTTCAGCAACAAAGAAGTGGACCTTGCCAATACCATACGTTTAAACGAAATACCATCTGAAGTTTTACAATGTTATGCCATTGACTCCGTGACAGGCGTAGGAAGCATAAAAGCCAAGAGTCAGCTGATGAACCGCTGTAAAACCTTATCGCGTAATGCCACTGGCAATTTAAGTTACTTAGTTCACCTAAAATTAGGTGCCAAGTATATGTTGACGTACAACTTAAATACCGGTGACAAATTGGTTAATGGATCCGTGGGTGTTTTACGCCATGTAGAAACTTGCAAGTTAAAAAAATCCGATGGCATAGGAATTAAGCGTATTTGGTTGGAATTCATGGATGGACCCAAAGTGGGTTTTGAAACCCGTTCTGCTGTGCACCGTTATATGATTGTAAACAAAATTAATCATAAATGGACACCTATTGAACGTCAAGCAAAAATAATCCATGAGAAAAAAAATACGTCCTTGAGCGTCACCAGAAGGCAATTCCCGGTGATTGTAGCCGAAGCCATGACTATTCACAAGTCGCAAGGATGTACATTTGATTCTGTGGCGGTTGGTATGAGGAAAGGTATGAGTCAGAGTTTACAATACGTGGCATGTTCTCGAGTTACCAAAGCAAATGGTTTATATATTTTGAACGAATACAAAAAACCAGCTACACTCAATACAAACAATCCAATAGTGGTGGAGTTGCAAAGACTGGAATCGATTGCCAAAGAACCAATGTTTTCCTTTTTGCACAGCCAAGATAATTGTGGTTATCAGTTCATATACCACAATGTACAATCCTTAAATGCCCACTATAAGGACATTTTAGCTGACAGAAGCTTTATGGCTAGCGATTTTTTGTTGTTTGCAGAAACGTGGTCAATCACGGGAGATGAATACGAATTTCCAGATTTTCAACTAGGTGTAGAAACATTTTCCAGCCTAAATCGGACACGGAAGCATAACGGCGTTGCAATTTACATCAAAAAACATATTCCTGTAATAAAACGAATGGCCTACCCTGATTACGAAAAGGGAATCCACCTGGCAGTGTTGTATCTTCAGAACAGGGTCCGCTTGATCGTGCTCTACTCCAAACCAGGCAATAGTTGCGATGATATTGTGGAAGCCCTGAATAACACAATTGGAGTTGATTATCAAGAGTATATATCCATCTTGGCCGGTGATTTTAACATCAATATGAGTACCGAAAATGGTAAAGAGTTTTGCGAAATTCTCAGAGAAGTTTACTGGCTTCACCTAAAAACTAATCCAGCACATTGGACCACAAGAGGAGGGACAACTATTGATGCAGTATTCGCCAGTCAAGACTTGAAATGTTGTGGTGTGTATGAGAGCACCTTCAGCTACCATATTCCTCTGTACGGCAGATTATAAAAATGCCTGGTGAGACTCTATATATAAGCAGCATGAAAAAAAAAAAAAAAAAAAAAAAAAAAAAAAAAAAAAAAAAAAAAATGTGGGGGCTTGAGCCTCCTAGCCCCAGGTCTGTGTATCGTACTTGCAAAGACGAACACAATTTTTTTTTTTTTTTTTTTTTTTTTTTTTTTTTTTTTTTTTTTTTTTTAGTACCCTATATATACCACGAACCTTTCCTTGTCAGTCTTGTACGGTTGTTTCGTTGCTACTCTTGTCCCACACTTGCAACACTGGTTTGGAACACGCCATAGAAGATTGTCCAGAGACAGCAAGCACAGTTTCAGGATTGATGGTCAAAATCGACATTCGATCATCTCGAGGCATCAGCACTGAACCATCTTCTCCCAAAGAATAATAGAATCCAGCTCCTTTGGGTCGAGCTATAAACCATTCCAAGCTCGTATCGTCGCCTCGCTGATGAGATCGCGTCCAGCGAATACAATTTAACCAGTCTTCCGGATCATCCATCAAACTGTCCACCTTTAGCATCGTCACTGGTTTCAGATACACGGGTGGCAATCGAGGAGAATTTTTGTCTTGATACAGCGAGTACAAATCCATCAAGTAGGAGATTGATACACGTTCACACACCAACATTGTGTATTCCCTCCGACGTTGTTCGGGATCGACTAAAACAAGAGTGATCCATTGCAACGTACAAGTCGAACAACCACCATGACTGACGAATGGATTCATTCCCATTACAAGTTGGGGTTCAAGGAACATGTCGAAAAATTGACTCCGAGTCAAAAGGCGTTTCCTCACTTGCTTCATGAATGGTTGCTGAAACCCGAGCATCAATTGGTGTTGGTGGCGGGAGGACCCGGGTCGGGGAAAACGTATACCGTCACACAATGTTTGAATCACGTCGACCTGTCACAATTGAGAATGGCTTATACGGCACGTGTCGCTTATAAAATAAATGGTCGAACGATTCATTCGGCAATGCAACTCGACTGGCGTGAAGGATCCGTGTTGGAAGGTTTGTTTCGAGAATTGGAAAATGAAAGTGATCCTCAAAAGTGCATCGATAAGAGCCAAATACTTTTGAATGAAATGAAATGCACTAGAAATCCTGAAATTGTGGTGATTGACGAAGTGGGAATGGTGGCACACTGGCTCATTTATTGGATCATTCGCTACTTTTTTCAAAAAAGTATACCTACGTTGTTTATCATGATGGGAGACCCGAATCAATTACGACCCGTCAAATCGGAACACAACGTGTTTAGCGTCAATCTGATGGATACGAAACGTATCAACTTGTTGGAAAGTGCTCGATTCACGCCCTCGTACGACGTGATAGTGAAATGCTTGCGGCAGTTTGTCGACATGAACGACGTGTCGGGCATGTTGAGTTTTATCACGGAGCACTACCCAGTGGTGGATCACATCAATTCGGACATTTTAAGGAAATGCACGCGAGCCATGGCCCACAAGAATGCGACCATAGAGACGTACAATAATTTCTATCTGAAATATATGGTCGAGGGTCCTCGTCATCGCTTGTGGAACAAGAAGAAAGACAAGTATGTGGATGTCAAACCGGGTTGTCGTATATTTGTGACACAGAACGGTGTGTCGATTGCTTTGAACGGAACTCCATTGATATTTGTGGAATACGATAGCGAACGCGACTTGGTGATTTGCCGACGAGAAGAATCCAATGATGGCACGGTGACTGTATCAAGAAATGTG
>JAFNEN010003788.1:0-10307 GCA_019343175.1 Oedothorax gibbosus
GGAGAATGAGAATGCAAATCTTTATTTTGGCAAACATTCCCAAAATAGCACACTTGTATATTACCACAACGCCTTATTCTCACTATTTCATTACTCTTGGAAAAAAATATTTCTAAACAATATTGTTGGCTTACTTGTATCATATAATTGGAAATATTATAGATCCAACAAAGCTTTGTAGTTTTAAAAATTGTTATTGTTTCTAAATAAAAGTTCAAAAGAAAAAAAATCTAAAATAAAAGTTAAAAAATGTGCTGTTAACTATTTCGTTAAAAAAAATATGCCAATTCTGACTTGGCGACGCCAATTTGGTCCAATCAAAATGGTTGCCAGAGCTTCATCAAGTGACTTCGCAGGTGTTTCCCGCCCTTTTTTTTGCGATGAGCTCTAAAAGAAGACTGCATCCAACGAATGACAATGCGAATCCCCGAAACAAAAATCCGAAAAATAGTAATAAAATAACAATGACAAAGAAAATAACAAGAAGTTCATAAAGAACTAAAATAGCCTACTTTCCTGTTACTTAAATACTTACTGAAGTTATAATCGGGAAAAAAACTAGGTTCCTAAAGTAAATATCATCAACAGCCGTTTCTACACTAGATTTATACACATTAGAAAAAAAAATCGAAACCCTAGCAGCTATAATTTAAACTTCTAAAAGCCAAAATCAACTATTTTCCTTAATATTCTTTCGCAAATTAATTAAATATTATTTATCATCTGCTCGTGATTTATTTGTAGTTCGAAGAATAATTAAATATTTATTAATAACAAAAGTAATGAAACTACTCCGAACTGCATTAAAAAATAAGAAATGTAAATTAAAACTAAGCATAATTGCATGCAAAAGTATGCCTTGCCGCTTTCTTGGTAGATAAATAATGAATAATCAAAGAATCAAATTGTGCTACATTTTATGACGTCATTCCAAACTGATTCATGAAAATATTATTTTGCTTCAAATATGTTTAAATAAATAAAGTTTCTCATGCCATTGTTGATTTGGCAACAGTGATTTAAATGACTCAAAATTGAATTTCAATGCTAATTCAATGGGAAATTCGCCGAAAGATAGTAGATTTATTTCCGTCCGGACGTACAGACAGACTGACAAGAAGTATGAAAGTTGGGTTTCTGAGGTCATAGCTTTCTAACAAAAAAAAGAATTTTTAAGATCCGATGGATAGAACCGATTTTGGAAAAGGGGGTACGGACAGACAGACAGACAGACGGAAAGACAGACAGACATACGAACAGACAGACGGATGGATATCAACCGCATTTCAATACCTACAGTGATTTAAATGACTCAAAATTGAATTTCAATGCTATTTCAATGGGAAATTCGCCGACAGATAGTAGATTTATGTCCGTCCGGACGTACAGACAGACGGACAAAAAGTATGAAAGTTGGGTATCTGAGGTCATAGCTTTCTAACAAAAAAAGAATTTTTAAGATCCGATGGATAGAACCGATTTTGGAAGGGGGGGGGGTACGGACAGACAGACAGACGTACAGACAGACAGACGGAAAGACAGACAGACGGAAAGACAGACAGACATACGAACAGACAGACAGATGGACATCAACCGCATTTCAATACCTACAGTGATTTAAATGACTCAAAATTGAATTTCAATGCTATTTCAATGGGAAATTCGCCGACAGATAGTAGATTTATGTCCGTCCGGACGTACAGACAGACGGACAAAAAGTATGAAAGTTGGGTATCTGAGGTCATAGCTTTCTAACAAAAAAAAGAATTTTTAAGATCCGATGGATAGAACCGATTTTGGAAGGGGGGGGGGGGGTACGGACAGACAGACGAAGACAGAAGACGAAGACAGACAGACATACGAACAGACAGACAGATGGACATCAACCGCATTTCAATACCTACAGTGATTTAAATGACTCAAAATTGAATTTCAATGCTATTTCAATGGGAAATTCGCCGACAGTTAGTAGATTTATGTCCGTCCGGACGTACAGACAGACGGATAAAAAGTATGAAAGTTGGGTATCTGAGGTCATAGCTTTCTAACAAAAAAGAATTTTTAAGATCCGATGGATAGAACCGATTTTGGAAGGGGGGTACGGACAGACAGACAGACAGACGGACATCGACCGCATGTCAATACCTACTTTTTCATTTTTTTAATTCTTTCGAATTAAAAAAAGAAAAGTAGGCTAAAAATGTGTCTGAAAATCCGTAGCCTACGTACCTTTATATGGGTGTCACTGTATAGAGGCAAAATAGCTGTTGTATGGGCGGTTAACCCTGTTAATGGGGGCTATTTCATATGCCTTATCAAGGAAACTGCCACATTCACAGGTTTTTGTGTCCAAAAGACCTGAAGTAAATATACTTTATATAGTTATTTGAGGGACTCGTAACACATGAGGATAAACTGATTTTATCTCTTTGTTAGAACTATTAAGGAAGGTTTTTATTATTAAATTAGTATATTGTGTAAGAAAAGGTGTGTTATTATTTTTTAAAGGTTTATTTGTATGAGTTAAGAAGAATGATATTGTTGTAGTGGAGTTTAATGCTGTTTTGGATAAACATTTCTCAGGTTTCTAAAGTTCTTCGTATTTTTTTTTGTTAAATGTTTTTACAGTCTATGTTTGTAAACACACTTTCAACAAAACAAGATATATTTATTTATTTGAAAGCAAGATTATTTGCATAGTATTTTTCTCCTACCATAAGGTTAATGCCTATTTGATTATAGGGATTTTTGATTGTGGACAGAGATACGTACATAAGTATTGCTTGGCAAGACGTCAAAGGCTCGGAAAGTCCCAGATTTTAAGTACTGTTCATTATTTCAAGTATTGTCCGTGATTTCAAGTACTGTCCTGGAAACGTCCGGGGTTAACACTTGCCCAGGATTTTTAAGAGTCATGAAGCCGAATTTCACCCCTTGAAAATCGTAATGGTATTCCTATGGAGAATCTTCTCAGACTAATTGCCGCCACAATTTTAATACAGGCCACTATTTTTTGACACCATTTTAAAGAACAAAAGAAGTAAAATAGACTATCAGAAAAAAAAAATTGAAAATCACATATTAAGTATTTTTAATAATTTTTTAAAGTTTGAAAATCAGTGAAGAATACCATGTCCTTAGTGTATGACGATGTATCTCAATAAAAAATAAAGATACTGCAATAATTATATATTTTGGACACAATCGAAATTTTTATTTTTCAATTCATTACGAAATAAAAATTTTAATTTAAATATTTGTATTCTTTAAAAATTTAAGAAAAGTTGTTGCGATTTTTGGGAAAGCGAATTATGGCAACCCCACATTTGGCTATCACCTGCTAAGTGTCGCCAACTTAATTAGGGTCTACGCTATCTGTCAACATATGGTGGGGTGTACTTTGAATAGAACCCCCTAAAGACGCTGGAGGGGAGTTCTAACCCCTGGTTATTTCGTAGAATGCGGGGGGCATAGGTTAACCTTTGCGGTTAGTTATTTTCTGTTTAGAGATACGACTCTTGTCAATTTTGGGCTTGTGGGCTTGTTCAATGCTTTACATGAAAAACTCGTGAAAAGATGCGATTGAGATTTCAAACAAAAAATAATGTTTTTAAGAGAAAATGCAGAAAAATGTGTAGCTTTACATAAAATACATTTACAAAGATAAGTTTTCATTGTTTGTAAACTTTGAGGGAACAGGTGTGAGTCGGTAAAGTTGAATAGATTCTAATTCTAAGAAAGAAGTGAACGGTTGAATGGGTCCGGTTTTGTCCACAGGCTATTTCTAATTGTTCGGCCGAGAAGGACAGTTTAGAAGAATGAGAAATCTTTGCAGATTGTAGTTCGTATATCGTAAGTGTTGCATCGAGTTTTATTTCGACTTGTCTTCAGCTTCGCTATGTCGAGATACGCTAAATGTGGAAGATCTACAAGACTACAAAAGCTGAATTTTGTTTGTGTGAACATATATTTATCGCTACAGTTTTCCCTATGACATCAATATTAACTAAGATACATAATTAGTGTTGGTTTTATACTTTTGTTATGAGGTTTATTACCTATTTTCTAAAATGTATTTATCCATTAGTTTCTTAAAAAATCCTATTTTAATTTCATGTCAAGCTGATCTATATATGTATGCTACATCAATGTAGTTCATTTAAAGCCATTTTCGAATAGTAAAGTCATAAATGGATTATGTTGTGAAAAAGTGTTCCAACCCACAGAAAGAAATCTACTTTGAATCGAACAGCAGATTTATAAAATCTTTATATGAATGGGAAAAGTGTACCTAGTTATAAAGCTCAAGAGTTCAAGGTTGTCAAAAGTGGCTTTGCGTTATTTTAATTTTTAATTTTTGGTTTGACTACAAAAACTATAGGTTGTAAATATTGTATTTGCACAAAGTACATTACAAAAGTGCCATTGTTTGTACTTTTTTTGTGAAAATACGGTGCATGACCACTATTTTCGTCACGGTGCACAGTGGGGCAAAAGTGGCATAAGAATGCCATAAGTAAATATCGAATTTTGAGCAAATCTTAAAAAAATGTTATTATGCTTTATGAAACTACTTGTTATCGCCGCCGTATCACGCCTCAATGAATGTTATCTGATGCCCAAATCTCTTGGAATCGTATAACTGAAACTTTAAAAAAAAAATCGTCATATTTTTTAGTCCACCCTATTCAAGTTCAATTAACACAATCAGAAAATGAACTATTCCAGTTTGCCATCTCTATAACTATCAAGGCACTTCTTTTTTTATTACATCTTTGCATCAGGATCAATAAAATAATTTCTTCTAATGACTGAAAATATTTTCCAAGTCAAATCATAAAATGAACTGTTCCAGTTTGCCATCTCTAAAATTATCGAGCCACTTCTTTTTAGCTTCCACACTACGTTTATAACGTAAAAAGTGGAAGGTTTTATAATCGTTCAGTCCGTCCGTCCGTCTGTCACCCACTTTCACAGAAAGAACCACAAGTCCCACATACAAGTGGGATACGTCATTTTGAAGCAAAAAATCAGATTAGGCTACATTCCAAATTTCATTAAAAAAATTTAATTAGAAGTTTATTTAAAATTTAAATAACTAAAAAATTTAATCTACATTGAAATAACATGCAAATTCCAATTTTATTCAATATTTTCACTGTTGCCATTTCGTTAAACGTACTAGAAACTTTATTTGAAATAAAAATAAATACTTTTTGGATTGTTGTAGTATCACAATAGTTCTTTTGATGGTTCATTATATATGTATGAAGAAAGATGCATAGAGAATTCTTACTTGGCACAAAAAAATATGCAATCTGAGAAAGCAGATTAATGAAAATGGTTAATTTTGGCGTTTAAAACTTTTGAATTACTAATAGCTAAAGGCCCTGTTTTTATTAGAATTAAATCACATTCGCCATTCGCAACAATCGCTCGAGAAACTTTAATTCTTTTAGACAATAAATGAAAATAAATTGATTTTTGCGTCATCGATGTTTGAAATGACGTCAAATATATTTCACTACGGAATCCTTGTATGTTGATATGAAATGTTTTCATTCTATTTAAAAGCGAGGAATATGATATATTTATTCTTTAAAATATAAATTAATTTTTGCAAACGATAAGTAATAATTATTGAATTTTCGAAATAAAATAAATGAAACTAGCCAAATTTAGCTTGTAAATGTTTAATATAGAATTAATGTTGTGTTTGGCGCGTTTTTTCCTGTTAAACGCAAATGTGTGGAAGCGGGTTAAGTGACAGATTCTGTTATAGACCTACTTGTTTTATTACATCTTTGCTTCAGGATCAAGAAAACAATTGCTTCTTAGAAACGACTAAATATTTTCCAAGTCAAATCATTATCTAAGTAATTAAATTTTCAACAAAAATATTTGATAATTAATTGATATTTCTTTTGTATTGAACTTATTTTTTATTTAAAAAATAAATTATTAATTAAATCACAGTAAAAAACTCTTTTTCATGGAAAATAAATTAAACAATAATTTTAATTAAAAATAATTTTATTAAAAATAATTTTAATTAAAAATAATTTTAATTAAAAATAATTTTATTTAAAAATAATTTCAAGTAGTTGATGAATTTTATATTTAAAACATCTAGAAGAAGTGGGAGGAGGGGGAGGGTGTGGCTAGATAGAGGCATTTCTTGCCATACCTCTAAAGAATACGTTCCGGCGCCACTGGAGCCACCCATCGAGCTGTCGAAAACCCAACCTTTTCAGTTTCGATAAATTGCTTCCATGAAATAATTTATTAATCAGAATTAAAATTCAGGGGTTTGTACCCACTACGATTTTCATACTGCACATACTGTAAAACTTTACAATAAACCAATGCATCAACTTCGTTGAGTAGTCAAATACTTTAAATTTTAGCAATTTTATTTTAAAACAATTATTAAAATTAATTTTCAGAAAAGATTTTTTTTGGATCCTTAAAAAATTTCTTCTTTGGGTAATCATTCTAAAAGATAAACTTTTAATCACGTAATAACCAGCTAAAATGGCATAATACAACTAAAGCCACCCAGAATCCAGAAATTCTTAATCCCCCAACCAATTCTCGTTTATTCCTTCAGAGTTGTCCTTATCTCTTCGCCCCTCTAGAAGGGGGTGAGGGGGTTGTAAGCCCAGTCCCTGAACCAAGATGGTAATCACTTGAACTGCCCACGGCAAAGACAATTATTCTTAGGGGGCATCGAATTTCATTGGCGATAAAAAAGCGCACTGAACGATTGCAATTACGCCAAGTGGGCGATAAAGTGTTTTTTCTAGTTTAAAAACACGGCGACATCTGGTTTTCGAGAAAGATAGAAAAAGAGTTCGTGCCGATGAATTACTGACTCTTAAAGATTGTTGAAATTTTGGTTTTTTTTAACATATTTTAAATACTTTTGACATTTAAGAAAATCAAAACATTTCATTAACTCGTATTATTGACAATCAAGTTTTCTCTAATTTTGCGGTTTAACACAATGCGATACACAACGTTTTTCGTAAACAAGGTGGAAGTACTTTTCCAGCTGCCACCATATTTACGGAGTAACGTTTCACCAAAGTATTATATTTAAGGAAAGCCTGTCTTTTATGCGAAGGTCCTATTGCATCGCTACTAAAATGTAACTAATTTCCATAGATTCGTTACAATTCCTGAATATCCGTGAATAAATATTTGGTGAATATCAAACTATGTTACGTTGTAACTTAAAGCAGGGCATCTAATTTTTTCCATTACATCTAAAATTAGATTATCTCAGGACAATAGGTAGGTAAGTTGAACTATCGTTGCACTAAAGCTACACGAGGGCTATTGGCGAAGGGCGACGCAATTTATAGAACACAATCAAGAACCACAGTACCTGAGTAGGCACCCAACACATATTTTAATGATGACATCGTACGCGGCGTCAGGATTTTGGAGCATATTTAAAGTGAACTCTCACTACACGGGGTATTTTTTTCGGACATTTTTGGCTCTACGTATAGGTCGGCAGTTGGTTTGGTGATGCCCGGACCCAAACCTTGGACCTTTCGAATTCAGTACGAGCGCCTCCCCAGCCTCCTAATTAAAGTCAGCCTTTTATGCGAGGGTCCTATTGCATCGCTACTAAAATGTAACTACTTTCCATATTTTGGTTGCAATTACTATATAACCGCGAATTAATATTTGGTGAATATCAAACTGTGTAACGTTGCAATTTAAAGAAGACATTCAATTATTATCATCCCATAAAAAACATATTGTCTCTGGACCATATTTTAGGGCCCTTTGAAAATTATTCAAGCCCTGACTAAATCTACCAACATAACTTTGGCAACTTACGTCACTTTCGCCCGTAAAGTGTTGTGCAGCAAAAGAAGTCGTCCGGTCGATTGCGCCTGTGGGAGATGTGGACACGCTTTGTGAATTTCTACTCGTGCAAGTCGTGACGCTAGTGGTCCACAGAGAAGCTGATGTGTATTTATAGTAAGTCGTGAGAAAAGATTTGGCTTCCAGTGAACAAAATCATACTATAGATAGGTACAAAACACACAAAGAGTGGGATTGTGCTGGGTTAACTTGATTGTTAATTACGTTGAAGATTGGATTCAGACGAAATGTAAAACTTTTGGTTGTAATGTTACTCCGTAAAAAAGGTAGCAGCAAGTGCTGTCTCCAGTTTTTACGGAGTAACGTTCCAGCTTAAGGCGATGTTAACTAACAGTAAATCTTAGTCATCTTTTTCTTCACACAAACGGAGTAGAGTCACATAGCAAAGGCGGAGTAAGGTTGCATCACAAACACGAAGTAAATATACCAGAAGTACCAAAGCTGCCGCCAAAATTTGCGGTGGAGCATAACTGCCTTTACTATAGTACAATAACATTATGCACACAACTCATACAAGTGAAATTTTGTAGCAGCATTTTATGCTATTTTTATATAGTTTTACACCTAAGTCAAAGTTATGCAAAGAATTTCAAAGTTATCAAAGTTTTATCGAATCCTTTAATTGCATTATCATCGATATTAATAAACGTATACAACATTTTTGACTCTTTATAAATAAAGAAATTAGTAAAAATTACTATTTTATAGGACAACTAGTGTAGTTACTAATAAAATATACTGAATGAGTAATATGATACTAAACTTTGATATAATATCTTAAATTAATAAAAACATGAAAAAATATTTGAAATAAGTTGCATGTGTGTGCATGAAGACTTAAGTGAAAGACAGTATACTAGAATCGGAACTAACATATAGTTACAATAATTTTCTTTTAATTTAAGAAGTCCTGAGTAGGACGAATTTTAATTCTGTAATCAAATGACATGATATAAATAAATAAATAAAATATAAAATTCATTATTCTTTTTGAGTAAAGAAAAACATAAAAGTTAAAACAAGCATAACCTGCTTTAGCCCTAAATTGAAACCTCAAGAAATACACCTGAATCACTAACGTACACATGCGTTCATAAAACTTAAGGCAATTCAACCATAAAATGATTTTTAAATTACACTTTCTCTGAAACGAGATCATTTTCTGCTATCATAATTCCGACTACACAATGACATTTCCACCATTAAAAAAATTACCTTACTAGTTTTCTTTTATTCCTCCATGCCATTTACGATCGAAATCGCTCATTTTAGCAGTTACTAATTCATAATCGCGCCGTGCCCCAGCCGGCCCCCACTTTTCCCTGCACCAATCAGCGACCTGTTCTACAAGGCATCACGCAATCGGCTTCGTCAAATCCATATTGTAAAACCATATCACAATTCTTTTATAAAGTCTTTCTTGCATGGCAGCAGCAGTAGAAAAGATCGGATTGTTTTTTTTAACACTCGCTCTCAGGGCAGAATTCGAGAACCTATACACGGTCGAAAATTGGCGCATGGTTTCAGCAAAATATATTCCTAGTAGCCGCAACTGCTGTTTGTGAAATGTTTCACCATATTTTCGCGTTGGGTTGAACCATTTTTCAGGTTTTGGAAACAAAAACAACACACTGCCGTTGCAGCTACTAAGAAACCCTTAAAAATGGTGATACCCGGGACAAAATTTTTAACATTTGTAGGTTTAATCCACACCCCTGCATAGTTTCCTCTTGTAAATGTTATTTTTTACAGCCAGAGGAAGAGTTTCATTGATATTTTCATGGTTTTTTTTAAAGACAAAGTATATTTAATTTAGATAAACTAAACTAATGGTTTACATAATAAATTAAATTTAAACATTTAAATAAATTGCAAATTGCCGAACCTATGAAATTTCTGCACTCTAGGCTGGAATGCAGCCTCTTAGACAATTTGAAAATTCAAATCCTGCATTTCAACCCGTGCCACAACAGTCCTTTAAATCATCAATTATCTGTCTTTAATGTACGATTATTTACTTTCTATTCTATCTTTACAAATCATTTAAGGTGCATTTTACACTTCATATGACATACATTTAACCCTTTCAGTCAAGTGATGCCATTTGGCATCATAATGTTTTGATCATAATTTTAAAAAAAAATAATATTGCTGAATCTATTGGGATTAATAAAAAATATTTTCTAATAGAAAAAAAAAAGTTTGAAGATCGAATGGTGTGCTTTTGATATCATAAATGGCTATAGACGATCAGAAAAAAATTTCGAAAAATGATGATGCCAAATTGTCATTGGACTGAAAGGGTTAATGTACTTCCTTTTTTTTTCAATGATAGGGTAAAAGTTAAAAACCTTAGTTGAAGTACTGTATTACCCAACCAGGAGGTGGGTAATACAGTACTTAAA
>JAFNEN010003791.1:0-10378 GCA_019343175.1 Oedothorax gibbosus
TTAAAAAAAAATTTGAATAAAAAATAACATCCGGTTTTTTAAATTTTTTAAAATTTTGAAAATTTTTTTTAAAATATTGCCCCCCTTCTGGGGTATATTTATGGCATTTAAAAACAAAAAAAAATATATAATTAAAAAAACTAATAACATTTTCGTTTCAAAATTTTTTTCTTTCGATGTTATGTTGATTTTCCCCCCGGGAAAAAAAAAAAAGGGCTAAAATGGAAAAAAGAAAATACTTTGCGGAATTTTTTTTTTTTTTTTTGGGATTAAAAAAAAAATGCATTAGCTCTATGAAATGACAATCCCCTTTAAAACAAAAAAAAAAAACCCCCAAACCCCAAAGTAGGATTATAAAGCTCTGTAAATCTTTTTAATTTTTAAAGGGCCTGTCAGTCCCATAGAGCTAATGCATTAGTTTTCAATCACAACTTTCCCAGAAATTTTTGTTTCCCCCATTTTTTCCCCTTTTTTTTCCCAGGTTTAAAAAAAAACCCCTAACATCAAAATGAAACCCTTTTTGAAACGAAAATGTTATTATTTTTTTTAAATTATTATTTTTAAAGTTTTAAAATCCCAAAAAATTGGGGGCAGATGGGGGGCCCAACTTTTTTAAAAATTTTTTATAAATTAAAAATTAAAAAAAACAGGATTTTTTTTTCTTTTAAATTTTGTTTTAAATTTTTTGTTTTTTTTTTTCCCCCTTAAATGGTGAAAATGGGTAAGGGGGCCCCAAAAAAAATTTTCTTTTGCAAAAAAATTTTTTTTTAAAAAATTAATGCATTATCTCAAGGGGGACTGACAGCCCCTTTTTAAAACGCACAAGAAAAAAAACGTTTGTAAAAATATTCCGTCCCCCCCGGGGAGTAATGTGGCTTTAAAAAAACAATTTTTTCCAATTCCACAGAGAGAGGGGGTTTTTGGAGACCCGCGATCCCATTTTGCTCAGAAATGGCCTCTTTAACAATACGTCATTTGATTAAACTTTAAAAATTTTTTCCCCCCAAAATTGATGCTTTCAGCCTTGGTCTGAAACCAGCGAGATTCACTTCTGGGGGGCACCACAGTGTTGTTTCTGGGGATCACAGCCTTTAAACTAAAAAAAAGGGGGCCCTTTGTTTGAGAAGATAATGGGGTTGTTTCACGGAGGAGGGGGAAAAAATAGCTCGGGGTTTTTTTTCATGTCTCCAAATTACTTTTGTTGATATTCGTTTTGAGTTTTCTGAGAATTTTTTAAAATTTTAGTTGTTTTTTTTTTAAAAATGAAAAATTCTTGCGGGGGTTTTGGGGTTTTTTTTCCCCCTTTATAAAAAAAAACTGCATTAAAAGTTTTTGGGGAATTTTTTAAAAATTAAAAAAACTAAAATATTCTTTTCGAAAACTTACTCCGAATCCCAAAAAACAACAGAAATTTAAAAAGGGGACGTGATAACAAAACCGCAGAGTTTTTCCAAAAGACCCCCGTAAAAAAACCCCAAAATTGTATACTTTTTTTTTGCAAAAAAAAAATTAAAAAAGATCATATTTTACAAAAACTTTTTTTAAAAAAAAAAAAAACATTAAAAATTTTTAAAAACCAAGTAGTTTTTAAACAACTTTTTAAAAAAAACCCAATTGGGCTTGTGACAGTAGCTATCATTTAAAAAACTCCTTCTACACTTTGATAATGTACATAAAAAAATTTAAAAATTTTTTAAAAAAAAACAGTTTAATTAAAAACGTTGACGTGTCAATTTTTTTTAAAAAATTTTTCCCCAAAGGGGTTATATAAGTAATATTTTCAAAATTTTTTTAAAAAAATTTTATTATTATTAAGTCCAAAATACTAAAAAAAACCCTTTTTTTTTTTCATCTTTTTTTTTCCCCAAAAACTTTTCTCGGTCTAAAATTTGCGTTGCATATGATTAAAAATATTTTTTTAAATTTTTTTTTTTTTTGGAAAAAAATTAAAAAAATTTTTTTTTGGGTTTTTCTTAAAACTTTTTTTTAGTTAAAATTTTTCAAATCCCCAATTTTTTTATTTAAAATATGTTTAAATTTGAAAAAAAAAAAAAAAGAGCAAAATTAAAAAAAAAACTTTCTTTTTTAAAAATTAATAAGCTTTTAAAAAAAAACAGTTGTAACCCCCCCCCCCCCCTTTTTTTTTCTTCTTAATTTTAAAAAAATTTTTTAAAGATTTCTATAATTTTGGGGGGTTTCAGGGGAAAAAAATTTTCCCTTTAAATTTCCATTCCTGCTTTTCCCCTTTTTTAGGTGCATGATTGGTGCCCCCCTTCCCCCCTTACAAATTAAAATTTTTTGATTTGGCCTCGGGGGAAAAAAAACTATTTTTATTCAGCTTTTTTTGCCACTTAAAAACCCGAAACATGTCCCCCTTTTTCCTATAAGGGCAACGTGTCCAGATGTTTTTTTTTTGTATGTTTTTTTTTTTGGGGTTTTTTTTTTTCTTGGAATTTGATTGGGCACAGTTTTTCATGATCAAACTTTTATGCGTTTTTGATGTTGGGGGTAAAATTTTTTAAAAAAAAAGCCAAGATTCATAGTTAAAGTATTATAATTTTTGGGGGATCCCCCGGGCCTTCCCCCAAAAATAAAAAAACGGGGGGGGGATGGGGGCCCAAAAAAGGGGGCCAAAAAGGCCAGTTTTTTTGGGCCCCTTTTAAAAGGGGGAAAAAAAAATACGAAAAAATACCCTTTAATTTCTAAAAAAATTAAAAAAAAAAAAAGCTAGAAAAGGAAAATTTTAAAAGGGGGTAAAAAAAATTCCAAAAAGCAGCTAGTATTTTACGATATTTTTTTTTTTTAAAAATTTTTTTAATTTTAAAAAATAAAATTTTTTTTTTGTATTTTTTTTTCCCTTTAAAATGACAGCAAAACTGGGGCCCTTTTTTTCCCCCTTTTTCTGGTCTCCATGCGGTCCCGTCGTTAGCTTTTGGGGGGCACGTTATCCCAAAACCCCCTACTTTAACTATGAAAATCTATGGTTACACCTTTTGAAAAAAATTTTGGGCCCTTTTTGTTTATTGGCACTTTAGGCTGGCTTGAAAATTTTTTAAAAAATTTAGTTGCTTTACCGTAGTCTTGAGATAAAGAAAAGGGGAAAAATTTTTTTACATTTGGCCATTTTCGTTTTTTGACAAAGGTATGCCAATGCGAGAACCCGGGGCCCCCTTTTTTCTAGCTGTCCCACTATAAAAGGGTTACATAAATTTTTATGAAAAAAATGAATAATTTTTTTTTTAAAAAAAAAATTTTTAAAAAAAAAATTTTGCAATATGGTAAAATTTTTTAAATTTCAAAAATTTCCAAAAATTTTTACAATATTTTTTTCCAAAAAAAAATTTTTTGTAAAAATAAAAGTAAAAAACAATTTTTTTTAAAAAACTAAGAAAAGCCATCGTAAAAATTTAGGGGCAAAAAATTTTTTTATAAATTTTATTTTGGGGGGGGAATTTTTTTTTTTCATGTTTTTTTTATATTTTCATTTTAAAATTTAAAAAAAAAAATTTTTTTAAAAGGGGAAAAAAATTTTTTTATCTATCTAACCCCCCCCCTAATAAATGCGAGCTCAACAAAAGGAAAAAAAATCGGGGAAAAAGGTTTACACCAAATGGAATCATTAGGGGGAAAAGGGGTTTTCCCCCGGTTGGGGTTTTTTAGCGGGTATTTATGAAAATAGGGGAAAAAAAAATTTCCATGTAGCAATTCCGGGGGGCCCGTCAAAAAAAAACTCCCATCACATACAGTAAGCACAGCAGGAGCTTGATAACCAGAGTGAAAATTCTCACTTTTAAACCTGAAAGAGTTCTTACATTCAAGAAATGGGTATTGAACATACATTATAAGGTATTATTTCTCTTATACACCTGTAATACCTTAGTTTTGAAATCCTAACTTCTGTGACGGAATTGCTTTACAATTTAAGACCTTTTTTTTATTCGTCATTTTGGGTTTTTTTTTATTTTAAGGATTTGAATTTTTATTATTTTGCAGAAGGGTCTTTGTCTGTTGTTCAGTATTTTTGCTGGAATGCACAATTAATTGAATAAAATAGTACAGATGTTAATAAATGAATGTTAGCCAATGTATCCCGTGAATAATATAATTTGACTTATTCCAAAAAAAAACGTCACCAAATCAAATATGTATTTAAGAAATTTGTTTAAACAACAATTCATATTTCAGAAATTTTGATCAGTCTACACTCTTAAAACAAAAGAGTGAAATTCACTCCTATAGGAGAAGTGCATTTTCGGCACCGGAAAGGAGTGGAAATTAACTCAGACTGAGTTAAAACCGCTCGTTTTAAGAGTGTAGGACGCAGATTGTTTTCTTTTATTTCTTTTACCAACTCCGAAAAAGAGTGAAATTCACTCCTATAGGAGAAGTGCATTTTCGGCACCGGAAAGGAGTGGAAATTAACTCAGACTGAGTTAAAACCGCTCGTTTGTTTTAAGAGTGTACTTTTACTAAATTTTGTTGAAGGTTCGTTTGCCGAACAGCAAAATGAACTAAACCAAAGAAAATTATCCTTCAGCTATTTAATTACTAATTAATCAATTTTCAAAAGTAGTACACCCTCTTAGCCGACTTCAATGGGTAAGCAAAAAGCCTGTTAAACATAAGTGAATTAAATTGAGGTTTGGATGTACTTTTGAAGGCACATATGCACATAAATGATATTTGCCTTCTAAATGGCCATTCTAAATAATTGGCCATTCTAAATAATTGGCCATTCTAAATAATTGGCCATTCTAAATAATTGGCCATTCTAAATAATTAACCATTCTAAATAATTGGCCATTCTAAATAATTGGCCATTCTAAATAATTGGCCATTCCATTCAAAGTATTAAAGCACTTCAACTTTCTTACATACCATTAAAAAAAACTCAGTAACACTGTTTTTCGTTGAAGCCTAGAAGTACGATAACTTCTAGGCTTCAACAAAAAAAAAAGTTGCTGTTTTGTTTTTCAGCGTATGATTAATCAATAACGAAACAACTGGTTTTTCTTAGCTTTTTTTATACTCTAAGGCAGGGGTTCCCAACCTATTTGCACCTGCGTACCACTTGACTTTTGAGAAATTTGGGCGTACCACCAGACCTACATATTTTAAATAAACGTAAAATGTTTACTTTTCTAAAAGTGTTCAAAGGATGTTTGAATTAAATTCCTAAGAAAACTTCAGATTAATGGTTAGATATTTGTTTATTTGTAACATGCTTATAATAAAGAAGAAATAAAAAGATTAAAATGGTTATTAATGTACAGTTTTATTTTGGCCTATAGGTCTAAAACATACTAATAAAAAAATAATACCAACTCAGCAAAAAATTAATCATCATATAAAATATACTTATACGGTCTTTAGTGCGAATTTTGTGGTTGGTTGCCTGTGATCTTAATATCAACATTAGGAGTAATGGGACTTATCTTCACTCTTAAGTTCTCTTCAACACTTATTCTGCTGCTATGTTTATTTTTAATGTACAAGAGTTCAGGAAATCCCCTCGCACAAGTAACTCGTAACAAATGGCATCAAAAACAGCAGAGCTTGCCGAAAGGTCAAAGGGTACTAGGTTTTACATCCGATAAGATTTATCGTTAAATTAATATTAATGTTTAAAATAATGAGTAATATGTCTGCGTGCTCACTGCTCATGCGTATTACAGAAGCTATTTATAGCATCATGTTGCTCACATCACTCACGCGTACCACCTGAAATTTTCCCGCGTACCACCAGGGTACGCGTACCACTGGTTTGGGAACCCCTGGTCTAAGGAATACAAAATTTGCTGGTTAAAGCGGAAATCCGATTGAACTCTCAGACACAGTGATATCGTGTTGGACATCGAGAGAGAGTCGTACTTCATCCTAAGCTAGTAGGGATTTTATTAAAACAATGGAAAACAGTAAAGGTCTAGTTTTTAACCAAAAGTTTTTTCGGATAAAATTATTTTATAAAACTTTTTAATAAAAAATATGTTTTTTATTCTTCCGTTTACAGAAAACAAACATCGGGCTTGGTCGCTATTTAAGAAGTTTACCCTGCCTGAAACTAGACAAAAAATTATTTTAACAAAAATCATTATTTTATTTGTTTAAGTTATAGAATTGATAAGATAGGACAATAAATAGGAAAATTGATAGGGCAATGGCCTTAAATGCGCCTACGATTTCTACAAACATAAATTTTTTAGGCAATAATTTTAGATATCGAGGATTCAGATCATACATTAAATATATAAAGGTTTCAAAATAAAATTGTTGCAAAATTCACATTCTTCAAAGTACACAGCAAATCAAAATGTCTTAAATTCAAACCAAAAAGTGTCTTAAACAGATGGCACTATATCCAGACCTAAATCGCGTCTGAAAGTTTAAGACACTTGCTGATGTCTTAAACAGCTACGTTTCAGATGCTTATCGTGTCTGAAAATGGGTTTACTTTCAGACACTTTAAGATGACTCATGGAATGGGAGGGGTAGCCTGGTCTCCAATCCAAGTCTACATCTGAAGAGTACAAAGGAAAAACCGCTTAATTTCGTAGAAAACTTTCCTCATCAGACCTCTTTGGCGATGAAAGCGAGTCATCGCCTAAACCGGTGTGAGAAAATCGGTTACTCACTTTGTTTTTCTCTCGCGGCAACCCTGATTTACGCCAGAGATCAGCAGACACGAGTCATACGTTGGTACAGCGAAAGAAGAACCGAAGGGAAAACCGGTTTTCTGTCGCCAATGTCCACCAAGCAGATACAATTACGGCACTACTCCTAATAAATAAAGTTGTTCTTCCCCTGTACTCTTCATCTGTGTTAATCCAATGGAAAAAAATACTTTTCGAAGCCAAATTTCTACGACCAGCGGAGTAATTTGGCTTAGAAAATATTTTTCTCCATTGGATTAACACAGAGAGAAGACTTCTGTTTGGAGACTTGGCTACCACTCCCATTTCCCCACTTAACCTAAAATATCTAACTATTACAGGACTTAAAAGAGTCATGAAGCCGAATTTCACCCCTTGAAAATCGTAATGGTATTCCTATGGAGAATCTTCTCAGACTAATTGCCACCACAATTTTAATAAAGGACACTAGTTTCTGACACCATTTTAAAGAACAAAAGTTAAATAGTTAATAGTTTTTGAGAATTTTTTTTTGAAAATCACATATTGAGTATTTTTAATAATTTTTTAAAGTTTGGAAATCAGTAAAGAATACAATGTCTTTAGTGTATATATAATTTGAATTTTCAACTCAATCATTAAAACTCTTAACTATATACATATTTAAAATGAAGGTACTCTCTATTGCGTTGGCGCAAGTGATAAAGTCGCCAACAATGTACAGCCGCTCCCAAACGGAATATTTCAATGGTAACTTTTGACCGTCATTCCTTTGATCTTTCGCCTTCTCCGACGTCTCCCCGTGAGGCGACGAAAAACAAGTTTGTGACGTAGCTGCGTTAACAACACCACCGGCGTATACAGTGCACGAATACTGAAATCGTATAGAATGTGATAGAGTCACACAGAGAAGGGTTTCAAGAGAAGGGTTTTGTTTTAGTTAATTGTCAATTTTGTTCAGGTATTTCTATTGATTAAGTTTTTTATGATTTAATTAAATATTTAAAAATGGCATGCGCAATAGCCACTTGCGGAAACTATTTAAAAAAAACTAAGCAGAGAGGATTGATCTATCATGCTTTTCCAAAGGAACCCAATGCAGCAAAGGAATGGCTTCAATGTTGTAAACGAGATGATGTTGTAAATATTACTTTTGCTCGAATCTGCAGTAGCCACTTCACAGATGACAATTATGAAGACGATATGAAAAACAGACTACTTGGATTGCCGCAAAAAAGATTTTAAAGAAAAATGCTGTGCCTTCTCTATTTTTGCCAACATCAAAAAACATAAATTACGACATCAATGATTCAAAAAAATTAAGAGAATCTAGAAAACGAAAGAGAAGTACATTGCAAAGAGCCTTCAAAAGAATAGATGAATTAAGTCCAAAAAAGAAACGCCAAGAAGACGTATCTAACGATGAAATATTGGAAAATCAAACGTGTTCTTCTTGTCCACTGTTACTCAAGAAAGTTAAATCTCTTGAAGATGAATTGAAAAAGCTAAAATCTCAAAAATCCAAATTGTCAAAACAGAAACAAAGGAAAAAAAAACAAAGAAAAAAACAACAAAGAAACCATAGGTTAGTAGCTGAAAATAGGTTTTTAAAAAAAGAAATAGCTGCATTAAAAGAAAAATATAAAAAGATGATTGTTAAGGAAATTAGTCTCAAAAAAGGTATTAACGAATACTCAGATTAATGCTATTACATCAAAAAACCACAAAATTTACTGGACGGCATTTAAATTTTTGTTTAAATATACTACAGTAGTAAAAAAATAAGTCTAAACTTTATTGCAGGAAAAAACCAAAATTATAAAGCTACAGTTAACTGCGATAGTATGAAGAGATTAATCATGCCAAATATTTATATTTGCAAGAATTTTTGTGATGTCTTTGTTCTGTCCTAGATGTATTTATATAAAAAAAATATTTATTTATGTTTATATCTATGCTTATTGAGTAAAAATTTATTAGTATTGTAAATATGTTTAGGATTAAATAAAATCTTCATTAGAGAGAGAGGTTTGAATGATTCAGATGATATAGATTAGTAAAACAAGCTTAATTTGTGTCCATTTCCCATATTATCGCATTGCAAGGGGAAAGAGAGTGTTAACATGGTGACGTCACGGCCCCTCCCTGAAAATGAGCGCTTTTCGACCTTGGTGAACCAGCCCTTATTCCTACTTTCTATGGCCCTGGTATACGGTGGTTTTTGACTGCGTATGGTCGCCAGAAATGGCGAGATTTGTGAAATGAAAAAGTACCAAAATTAAATATGTATTAATTCGTTATAAAAGGTAAAGGTTTAAAAGGTTATAGTCCATCATAATTACTTAAATTATAAATCATATACCATAATATATATTACGTAAATACATAAAATTAAGTAATAATATTTAAAGAGAAATATACATCCAATTTAACGTAATATTACCACACATTCTAAAGCAATTTATCCAAAATTTACCATCAATCTTTTTTAAAACCACAACTATACTAGCAAGATTAGATTCTAAATATAGTTAATAAAGTATAGTATAGTTATGCTCTCCTTTCTTGGGAAGGACAGCACAGTTTATGTTCTGAAAGTTCTTAATTAAATTTTGAAAGGTAATATGTGCTGTTACAGAACGTTGACAGGTTTATACGTCTGAGTCTCTTATGTGGTCAAATTTATTCACCTTACATTTTGTTTATAATTTCGTAATAGTTATTTAAGCAACTAGTGCCGAAAATAATACTTTATTAAGCGAGTGGCTTTTATTTCACGAGACCGTAGGTCGAGTGAAATAATGGCAAGAACTTAATAAAGTATTATTTGGCACGTGCTTGCTTACAATATATTTTTTTTATAATAACGTGCAAAAAAGTATTTCTACCAATGAGTGATTTTCATGACATCATTTAGTTTCCATGGCGATATTCGAAAATGCAAAGTAGTAAAAGAAAAATTGTAAAATAATTTTTTATTTTGAATCAAAATAGTATTTTTGTAGTACTTGTAGTTTCCATGGAGATATTAGAAAATGCAAAAGTAATGAACCAATAGAAATAAGTGAGTTTCATGACATCATTTAGTTTCCATGGAGATATTCATAATATCATTTTGTTTTCTACCAATCAGATACTCTTATTTACTTTACCGCACTAGTGCCGAAAGTAGTACTTTCGGCACTGTCTGTGACATAAGCACGTAAAGTGTCATTTTCGCAACGATTTATGAATGAATATGATAAAAAAAAGTGAACTTTTTTGCACGTTGTTATAAAAATAAAATTGTATACTTACTGGAACTTTGATTTTTGAAGAAGTACAACTGGAGCCGCTCTTTGAAGTTGTTCTCATTCACATAGAACTCGACTCGCACCCTGAAAATAAAAAATAACATTCGTTGAATTTCTCAACATACAAACTTAGCAAATGCTGAAGAAAAGGGAGGGAGGGTAAAATTTAGAGCTATAAAATAATATTGATTCGAGAAAACTTGATATGCAAATGATGCATAAAAATATTACGTTGCTCGAACCTTTGCAAATAATGTTCATGTTTAATTTTGTTCATTCGATGAAAAAAGTGTTTTAACCCTTTCGCCTCAAAGACGGCCCAGAACGGCTTCAAAAGCAAACTACGGGAAGGCCGTTTTCGGCCGTTTCGTTACACAAATAGGGGTGTAGGGAATGTTAAGAAGGGACGGGGCACACTCCCCGGGTTTGGGCATTGTTGTCGAAGCCATTCAAGCA
>JAFNEN010003792.1:0-10495 GCA_019343175.1 Oedothorax gibbosus
AGATTAAGTAAATTTGTAATAGCATCTAAGGATACAATAGGGAGGGTTTTATTACGAAAATCAACAACAGTGTAACGATCCAAGGGGTCCTCAGAGTTAATGCAATGGTGAACTGCTTCTTGTAGCTCATCCTCGGTTACTTTATTCGTGATAATGTCTAATCCTTTGTAAACCTGAATAAAATTAAAATATGTGCAATATAATTGAACATTAAGTTTTTGAATAATGCAATTCTAGGTGTGAATATTGAATACAGATATTGAAAATGCATTGATACTTATATTTGAATAGCTAATATTAAGTAAAATTTAAATAGTTAATTTAGAGGGCTTATAACATATAACAAACAAAAAGTATGTATTATTTTCAGATAATCACTCTCGTATTGATCTTCTACCTAAAATCAGATTAAGTCGCATAGTTCCTCTCCCTCAGATTGCACACACATTGCATTTTGGGTTGCAAACCAAATACAATATATACGTTATATGCAAACTGTGTTATCTCAAAACTATAATGTCTAATATGACATCAAATACACAGTTATTTGGTATTTTAAATGTGATTTTTTATCATATTTATTATATAGTTAAGTTCTTACTGTTAAATTACACAACAAATTGAGGCACGTAAAATGTCCATACCTGCATAGAATCAGCGCTTATTATTTCTCCGTTGAATCTCTTTGCTAATTCAATTGCAAGTTTGGATTTTCCTGTTCCAGTACAACCTAAAACCACAACAACTGGTGTTTGGGATAACATTTTGGATCGCCCAAGAATTCCGAAATAATTTCCCATCAAATAAAAACTTTTTGCATTTCAGATTTTCAAAACAAAACGGTGCTTGCGATTTCACATCTACCGGAGAAAATGACGTTGAGAGACGTAAGCGAATAGCGAAAATCGTGGCGCCATCTATCATTTTAATGGCAAAAAATCTTAGCATTTATATTTAATAAGTTAAACCCAAACTAATGAATATGTTTTCTCAAATCTCAGACAGGGATGGTGGCAGCGGGGGGTTATGGGGACTCAGCTCCCCGGTCAGGCAAGGCTAGCCGTCGGGGTAAAACGAACTTATGATGCCGGGAAAACATAACCCTTTTAAGGTATCCACCTACATTCGAGATAAATTTTTTGAAAACCATTATTTATTAAGCATTTAATATATTTTTAACACTTATATCGATAAAATATACAGAAAAAAAATCGAGAATACAAACTCTCCCCTCTTTAATACATTTTTAGCTATTATGTTGTTAAATTAGGGAGTAAAACGTCGTTACGCAAAATCTTATATTATAAAAAAAAATAATTGAATATATTGATATATTGAAAAGGGAAAAAATATTGTTCATCGAGACACAATACTAAGAGTTTTCGTTAAAAATTGCCTTTTTTAAAAAAAATTGTTACTTTGAAAAACCAGCTATAAAAAATGAAATTACATATAGAACCCTATAATTCTACTAGTTCAGAGCCTATAAAACATTTTTATCAATATGCTGGAAACAAAATTGGTGAAGTTATCTATAAAACTTTTTGTGAAATCATGCATTACGTGAAAATTTTTAAAGCAAAAATTTACATTTCTCAGTAAACGCGTTTAAACTAAAGATAGGCATTTTATAAAGGACTATACAAAGATTATTATTGGCAAAATGTTCGCTTCGTTTCAATCGTAGTTCGTACACTCCATCAATTGACCTTGAGTGCATAAGCTTACCACTAAGCCAGGGCCGGATTTAAAGATTTGCCGCTTGTAGGCTACGATTTGTCGCCCCAGTCACAATATTCTCCCACTTCGGGGAAAGGTAGCTGGTTAGCTGCAAAATAGGGTGGTATGTGCTGTTTAAAATAGATACACATATTAGAATCATCTTTACACACTAAAGCGAAATAGGCGAATTTTTTTAAACTCTTCTCTCTTTTTAGTGTTAAAATTAAACAAGTAGATTTGTAACAGAACATATCACTTAAACCGCTTCCACACAATATTCGTGCTCAACAGCTTTTAATTTATGGTTTTAAATTCCAAAAATACATATTTTCATTAACCGTGCTTCGTCAGGGCCTCCTAGAAGAAGGGAAAGGGAAAAAATAGTAATATTTTTTACAATAATATTTTTTCCCTTTCGCTTCTTCTTCTAGGAGGCCCGTAGATTTCGTAGATTTAATTGTAGTTTTTATCAATGAATGAATTCAAAAAATGTGCAAAGATCACAGAAGTTGTTTTCAGTAGGGAAAACTACATTTACAATTGTATGAACAGTCAGTAATTCTGAGCTTTTTTATGTGTAATTACATGATACATAATATATTTTTATATAATTGTATTATATATCACATTTTATATTATTTATCATGAATATAAATATCTAGTAACATTTTACATTTTTTCACCAACTTCAAGCTTGATATATATCCAGATTATAAACTTATTAAATTTGAGCCTCATTGACATTTTTTACATTATTAATTTTCAATTCATCATTGTTACAAGGTCATCAATTCAATGTTATTCTTTCCTTTTTGTTAAAAGAAATTTTCTTTGTCTCTTTATATATTGTGCATAGAATTATTTTAGATTATTAGTGTACTAACGATTGTACTGAAAGATATGTATTTTTCATTTCAATTTCATATTTTTTCATAAAGTTCATGAAAAAATAAAATTTCATTTACTTTATAAAAAATTGAACACTCAATAAAAACTAAAAAACACTACAAACTAAGTTCATAAGAGAAAGTAAATATCCTTGAAAACTAAAAATATTTGAAATATATAAATTTTCATATGAAACGCATGTAAAACGTATAATATGTGCCTTTATGCATACGAAATTTGCAACCTTATGTATAATATGTATACAATTTTATTATAAAAATATAAAGTCTTAAATTCAAATCTTGTGTACCTTTTTTGCTTGAAAATTATCTGGCGTTTCAATCATTTAATAATTTTTTTAACCGTAGGAAATAAAATGTATTACACTATGCAGGCACAATGCTAGTCAAATTTAATAAACCTTTTATAACTTTATTTTTTTAGTACAAATTCCATTTTTTTATTTAAAAAAGAAATGAAGTACCAGATTTAAAATATTTTTTGTAAATACTAACTGTTTTATTCATTATATTTGAAATAAATGGAAGAATTAAAAAAAATTCTATTTCAGAGAGAAATTTTTTTTTAAATGCTTCAAATTACTTTTAATATACTTTTAAGTAAAATCCTTCATTACAATATATTTTGATATATATATATTAAATCTGTAGTATAATAATTAAAGATTGAAAAAAAAATTCCAGTATTTTATATACATAATTTGCAGTATAAAAATATTTACTTAAAAAATATTGCACATTTAAATTTTCATAAATTAACTAATATTGGAGAGGAGGTGTAAATAAAGGATTTTTTTTAAATCTATAGAAAATGTTAAAGATAAAACTGAATGAATTAGCCCAATTAAATTAAAAAAATCATGGTAATCAGTTTTGACTAGTTTCTATAAAAATAATTCTGTAATTGCCAGAATTGTTTTAGTCGAAAGAATTTTGAAAAGGTGGAGACGAATTGAAAAATGATTATAAAAAATATATTTCATTTTAAATCGAACTTTTCAATCGGGCTCTGCTTAAGAACTGATGGGATAGATGGCGCTACAATTTTTACCATTCGATTATGTCTTTCTGACGTCATTTGCTCCGGTAGATGTGAAATCGCAAGCACCAAACAAAACATTGATTGCTTGGTTGTGAGCTTTTGTGATGCCACTCTAAATATTTTCCGACGTTTGGAACTTTTTTGGTTTTGGTTATTTAATTTTGGTTTACCTTTACTTGAATAATACTTTTGTTTGATATCTTTGGCACACTAGAACTATATTAGACGGAAGCCTACCGTTTATGCGGATAACGAGGGGGAAGAATGGATGAATATATATATATATATATATATATATATATATATATATATATATATATATATATATATATATATTATATATATATATATATATATATATATATAATAATATTATATATATTATATATATATATATATATATATATATATTATATATATATATATATATATATATATATATATTATATATATATATATATATATATATATATATATATATTATATATATATTATATATATATATATATATATATATTATATATATATATATATATATAGTTAACTATTTTAATAAACCTCACCTGATCGAAGAATATTGTTTTCAAATTGCCTATCATTAAAAAAAAATACTTTTGCGTTAAGCCCATGGTGAAGTTGGCTCTGGGAGTTGTGTGGAAGAAAACAGTTTTAAAATTGCACTTTTTTAGAAGCTTTTATATCATTTCATTCAAATTTTTTTCAATAAACACATGTAAATAGCCCGTAAGTTAACTCTATCATTGTTTTTTTAATTAAATATTAAATATATAATATTTTTTTAACTAATGTTTGAAAAATATAGTAAAATTGTCATTTTCAAATGAAAAATACGTATTAAAAATGTAACCTTATTACTTATGGGTTTCAAAACTTTGTCAAAGAAAACAAAATAACCAATGAAATCGCAGTTTGGAGTGTGACATCATAAAGAAATATTCCCGGGAATATTTTCTATGATATCACTCTCCCCAATTGTTTTATTTTCTTTCCCTACTACTTGAAACAAGCTCAGTGGTTTTTATAACGTCTACGACACGCGCTCTGATCTGCGATTTCATTGTGTTTTTTTGACAAAGTGTTGAAACAAGCCCATTATATTTAATAAGAAAATGAAATTTGAAAATTAAAATTGGCTTGTTTTATATTCCTTACCTTTTCCATTTTTAATTTTGCGCTTCCGCCAATTCATTGGTTGTTTCGGTTTCACTTCAATGCGCGTTTTTTTTTTTCGTGTGCTGAGTTCCATTTTACAGTTCTTTAAGTGCAACTTGTTTTCATTCCTGTTCCACCAGTTATTTATAAAACTTTACCCCGATTTTCATAAGATTAAATTTCAATTCGCATGAATTACTAAAACACCATTGTTGGTAGAAAACTTGTTTCAGATGATATTTATGTCTTATGCAGAGAACTTATAAACAAAGGACATACAAAATAATGTCTTCAATATTGAATTAAAACAAAAAAATGTCAAAAGCTTGTCGGAATAATGAAATATGTTAGGATAGAAATAGGGATTTTGCTACTACTACATCGCTAGTGGAAATCACGGAATGCATATACGAGATACTGGGTTTATACCATTTGTTAAGATAATATTAAAAAAATTCATGATATAATATTTGATCAGTAAATGCATTACACTTTTCTGAACTGCATTTCAAATTTAGTTATACATGAAGTTTTTTTATAGAAAATATATATAAACATTAAATTCAAGAAATTCTTAGAATAACGGATAGTCCCTGCATCCTTAAATAAACAAGACGTTCTTAAAGAACTGAAATAGCCTACTTTCCTGTTACCATGCAGGGGTGTAAGTGGCCAAAAATCAAAAAAGGGGAAACCACGCGTGTAAAAAAAATCTTTTAACGTTTAAGCTGCACTTCTGATCACAAGGTCACGGACTCAAAACACTAGATCAGAAGAAAATATTCCGGTCGGTGGATTTCTAGAAAATTACTAGGCAGCAAAATAATCAAATCAGGAAGCATGGACTGCACATTTTTGGTCGCGTGAAGATGATCCTCTTTCAATGGGGGATTGCACTGGCCGTTGGCCGATATTTGAAGACATCTTAGTTGTAATATAAGCTTAACTCATCTTAAATTGTAATTAAATTTTTATTTTATTATTAAAATCCATTATTTAACTTGTTATTTATCAAAATTTAGTTTAGTTTTTATCGATATAGACCGAGAATGAAGGAAACAATTTTCTTGGGTGGCACAATTTTGCTCAAAATTATCGATCGTCTATCTGGATCTAAAATCGTTATATGGGTATTTATTAATGACTAAGAAATATGAGTTTAAAAGTATAATATACGTAACCTGGGTTTTATAAATTTTGAAAAAGTTGGCTAAGCGGAATTTTTGAAAAAGTAAGGAAAAGGCGGAATATTTAAAAGAAAATCGGAAAATGAGGAATTCCACCGTTCGGCGGAAGTCTGCCACCCCTGTGTTACTTAAATACTTACTAAAATTCGTATCGGAAACAACCAAGTTCGTAACAGTAAATATCATCCACAACCGTTTCTACAAAAGATTTATACACATTAGCAAAAAAGTCGCTAAAACATCCAGTTATAATTTAAACTTCTAAAAGCTAAAATCAACTATTTTCCTTAATATTCTTTCGCAAATTAACTTAATATTATTTATCGTCTGTTCGATTTATTTGTAGTTCGAAATATAAATATTTATTAATAACAAAACATGACACTACTCCAAACTGCATTAAAAAAAATAAGAAATGTAAATTAAAACTAAAGCAGAATTGCAAAAAATATAATGCCTTGCTGCTTTCTTAGTAAACAATTAATGAACAATCAAATAATACCATTGTGGTACATTTTTATGAAAGTCTTCCCAATGGCAATAGCATTCAACTATGGTTTTATATAAAGAACTGACAAACTGTGGCTCTAAGTCACACCCCAGATTTTCTTAAAAGGTATCGCTTTAATATTTTTGTTCTGCACAATAAATCAAGAGGAAGAGAGATTTTTAAAGACTTGTTGGCCCGTAATACATAGGGACACCTTACAAAGAATCATAGTCCCCTTATCTACACTATCTAAAAAATTAAGTTTGTTATAGAAACAGTATCTTAGAACTGCTTCCACACAAAAATTCATGCATCTAAAAATAAAAAGCACCTAACACAGCATTTTATTTCTTTATTAAACTTATAAATTTCAAAATTAAACTATTTTTCATTGAAAATTCAATCCTTATTCCTTATCCTTTGATAAATTTATTTGTACTTTGAAGAATAAATGAAGAGCTTAGTGGAAGCACGTGCTAAGTGACAAAAAGGTGAAAACGAGAAAGAGCTTTAAAAGTTTTCGCTTGCACTTAGACACGTTAAAAAATTACTCTTTTTATGAAAAGGGGGAATCTTATTATTAAAGGACGAGGAACATGTTTATTGACTAGAAATTTCATTTTTTTTTTTCAAAAATGTTACTTAGCACGTTCTTAGACTAAGCTCTTCAAATATGTAATACTGCTCACACTTAAAAAGTAAAAAAAATCATATTAACAAACAACATTTGGGGCTATGAAAGTGGGCAATGGACCCACAGAGCCCTTATTAAAGCTTCCAATTTTTAAGTTATAAACAT
The DNA here is from genome assembly GCA_019343175.1 of Oedothorax gibbosus. NCBI lineage: Eukaryota > Metazoa > Arthropoda > Arachnida > Araneae > Linyphiidae > Oedothorax > Oedothorax gibbosus. The sequence continues at coordinate 7,322 of JAFNEN010003792.1, forward strand.
GGTATAGAATATAAAAAACAGACTATATTTCTATGAAAACTTTATTTTTAGTCCATTATAACATGGATATCTTTGGCAATGCCTTGACGAGTAGCATGCATCATTTCAGGAGCGTGTTCTTTGTAGTTTGCAATGGCACGCTCACGAGTTTCTTCCCAGGCATACAGGTCCCTAAAAATTGGGAAGGAAGGTTATATTATTTTACATATAAAAAACTGATGTCACACACAAAGTTCAGCTAGAAAACTGAATAGGAATATAAATAAATAATTAACTATATCATACATTAATTTTATGCATTTTTGAGTAAGAGATACAGAGTTTCTGCCAGACGAAAAGTCCAAAATCCATTCAAAAACTTTCTTTGACTAAGTTAAAAAATGTTCATGACTCCATTAAATCACACCTCAAATAAAAAAAATCAAATAAAGACAACTTGAAAGTTGACAACACAAACATAGTAAATTATTTACTATGTTTTTGTGGACAATTTTCATTTCGGCTTAATTTGATGTGCAAGTGCAATAACTAATTTTAAAAACAAATTATTGTACCATAAAAAGTTTTTTAAATGTTTTATATTCTTCTTCGACACTACAACCTGTTACAAGCCAAGGCCATCTCTCCAATGTTTAGTTATTTTACATTGTCACTACATGATTGAGAATTATTTAAAGTTTTTCCTCATTGAATCCTGAGGTGAGGTTTAAATATATAGATCCCCTTAGCATAATCACAATACATGTTTTAATTATTATGTTCTAGAAACATAAGAGACATCCAAAACAGTTAAATATTTTGAAAGTACCGTATATACTCGTGTATAAGCCGAGAAATTGTGGACATTTTCAGTGCCGTAAAAATCGGAAATCGACTTATACACGGGACGTCAAATTTCCAAAAAAAAAAAATCACATGTCCTTAAAATAAAACTAAATTTCAATCAACTTAAGGTTTAGATACTATCTATTAAAATAAGGACCCCCAAAAACGGTTAAATCTTGAAGATGAAATAAGATTGGTATCTATTCACGGTATCCACCATAAGGATGTTTAATTGTTAGTTCTCGACGTGATGCGTATTTTGCACGTGTAGCTGTGGCACAGGGCAGTTCAGTCAACCAGTCTTTTAAGGTGTAAAGAAAACAACATCGGTCCGTGACCTTGGCAGCATAGTCTTCACGCTTCACTAAACTTAGTTTAAAACTAAGATTCTCCATTTAGAGTCGGCAATGTCAAGACACTCGGAGATGAAACCCGTTTTATTTCATTGGGGTTGAAATTTAGCTTGCAAAATAAATAAAAATTACGATCCCGTTATGAACCGGTTTCTTCTTATTTTCTTCAGAAGGCTGGCCTTATTTCCTACCTCGACTTATACACGGGTTACCGATTTTGGAAGGATATTTGGTTTAAAAATGGGGGTCGGGTTATACACGGAGTCGGGTTATACACGAGTATATACGGTAATTTCTATAACTTCGGGAGTGAAAAGGTACACTTCGATGGGAAAATTTTTAAACTTGATGTTACACTTAAAAATAGATACCTGTATATTGGGACGGACAAACTTCATTCTTCCTTGTTCATTGATGAATTCAAAGGCATCTGGTATTATATCTTTCCATGAGCGACTAAACCAACTCTTATCCATCTGAAATTAGAATTTATATACTTGCTATAAAAAAAGGTTAGATGCATCATATAGTTGGAGCAAATCAAAAATTTATATAACTGTTTTTGAGAAAGCCAAATTTTCGAAATAACATTTAAAATAAAAGTTTAAATTTTTCATATAAAAAATGCAAATTTTAGGCCATATTTAATAACTTAAAATGTTGAATTATTAATAGTTATAAGACACATTATTTGTATTTTTAATTCAATTGAAAAGAATTTTTCTACTTTATAGAACTTTGGTATAAATTTTTATACCATAATATATATATTGACATTTATAATACAAGTAACATTTAAAAAAGAATAGTAACAGCAATATTATTTTGCAATCATTAACTGAAAAACCCCTATGAATTTTGTAAGTGATATTGTGAAAAGCAATTTAAGTTGTAATATTTTAAACATTACACTATTAATTTTGCACTTGAATGCAATACATGAAAATTATGTTTTTCAGAAAATGAAATTTATATGACAAAATAAAATGTCTAGTATTTATATTTAAGTTAGAACCATGCTTTATATGACTCCTGTTTTATTGAAAATGAAAAACCTCAACTACTTACTTGAGTCGCGCCTCAGCGTTTCTTTGTTCTCGAAGTTTATAAATATCAAACATTTTTTCTACTTTTGTACTGCTGAGTGGTTCCTAAAATTGAATAAAGTTTATGCATAAAATTAGTTTAAGTTTGAAGAATTTGCAACGGATACATATATATATAATACAAAAGATGGCGAAGAATGTGTAATAACAGAGTTTCAAAGATGCAAGATTAAAAAAACGATTTTGAAATTGTATTTTTAAAAGCAAAATTTAAACACTTTTGAAGACAGTATTTTTAAAAGCAAAATTTAAACACTTTTGAAGACAGCTTTTTACATTAGTCTTGGAGGCACCTATGCTTTGAAGCTTTAATTTTTGCTGTTGGTAGGGCATCAGTTTATGAATCAATTTACATACATTAGTTTACAACAGATTTAGCATGCACCCTCTCCCTACATAATAATAAGTATATTTTATAGAATTTTTGGCTGCACAATATAACAATAAAGCCACATGGTTAATAATATTAAAAACAAAGAATTTCTTGCCTCTTTAAGTAAAAACGCTAAAAATTCACATATCTGATAAGAGGAAAATTCTTCAATATCTTTCGAACTGAATTGGCCTAATTCATTATCATTGGCTTCTGACCACAATTTGCACAAGTCCTATACATTTCTGGACCATACTGCAGTCATAGCTGTTAAAATAAAAGTACATTTGAGTTAACAAAGATTTTGTGCTACATTTGAAACACAATACATACTAGAAAACTGTTGATTAGCTTATTTTTATATTGAAAATGAAATATCTTACATTTTACCTTAAAAAAAGAAAGACTTGGATTTTTTTTTTAAATATTTGCTTAAAAATCTGCAGGGTTGCCAGTCAAATTTAGGGAAAAAATAGTCGCTTTAGTTGCCTGGAATTTCCAAAATAGTTGCAAAAAT
>JAFNEN010003794.1:0-11050 GCA_019343175.1 Oedothorax gibbosus
TAAGAAATTTTGATTGCATTTCAGGGATCATTTAAATGGTAAAAGCCGTACCTTCCCCACCATGGCAGCCATCCTGGTGTTTCCCCTTTCCATTTTAAACCTTCACAATGTGGACATGTTATCGACTTTACTACCGATGACAATTGACGGATCGGAAGCATAGTCAATCGAAGGATCGTAGAAGAATGCTGAATTTTCTTTATTCCTCCAAATGAGCACTCGGGAATTTCTGGTTGAAATTCTGTCTCGAGTTCTTCTTGCGGATCTTTCTTCTTCATTTTCCAACGCCCTCGATTCAGCTGTTGAAGTTCTGTCTCGGGTTCTTCTTGAAGACCTTTCTTCTTCATTTTCCAACGCCCTCGATTCAGCTGTTGAAGTTCTGTCTCGGGTTCTTCTTGAAGACCTTTCTTCTTCATTTTCCAACACCCTCGATTCAGCTGTTGAAGTTCTGTTTCGGGTTCTTCTTGCAGACCTATCTTCTTCATTTTCCAACGCCCTCGATTCAGCTGTTGAAGTTCTGTCTCGGGTTCTTCTTGCGGATCTTTCTGCCTCATTTTCTAATGCCCTGAAAAGTGCCCGTGACATTCTATCTCGCCGGCGTCTTCCTTCTTCATCAGAAGTTGTTTCTTGTTGCCTTCTATTTTTGGTAATCCCCTCTTTTTTTCTTCAGTTTAGTGCGAACGCATTGTTTCTTTTTTAGGAGGCATGCCTACTCATTAATATACTCAAAAATAAATCCAAAATCGAAATCGCGTTGGCGCAGAAATCAAATTTGTGTTTAACTTCCTTCTCGCCTGCGCAATACAAAGCAAACATAACGAACGAAAACTTTTAAAGTTAAAGTAATATTAAAAGAATTTCATGATTTAAAAATAGAGATAAGAAAAAATTAGATAAAACATGAAGGTCGCACCATCATCCGGAAAGCATAAAATATATCGGAAGCATAGTCCATATCACAAAAATCTTCCTCAATATGAACTTACTGTCATCGCAATTTTCCTGATAAATTCAAAATTAACCACAATTGTATAACAATGTTATTTCACTTCAAAACCTTCATTCAGGTTTTTTCTTTAAAATAAATTAGCTCATTGGCACGTTCAATTATTTTTCAAATCATTAATTAAGTTTCTGAAGGTAATGGAAAGGAAATAAAAGCAATTTCAATTTTAATTAATTTTTGTGTTCATTTTAATTTCTGCTCTCAAATGGCCACACGAAACGGAAAAAATGATCGATTTGAGCGAAAGTGGTGTATTTTTTTCAGCAAATTTGAATTTTCCCTAAAAATGGAACAAATATGAAAAATCAAGCCTCAGGTGCCACTTTGGCAACCGACCAGCTTATAAATTATTTATAAAAAAAATTGCCTATTTGGCAAATTTTTAGTCAATAATTTGGCGAGTTTGGAAACGTATTTGGCAAAAAAAAAAGGGCAAAAAACATTAATAGCTCTATGCGATGGCCTTTATTAACCATCATTTTCGTAATGTTTAAACTATCATTTATTGCTTAAATATGCTACACATCCAAAAAAATCAATAAAAAAATCATCAAATAAACCCACAAAAAAATCCGGGAAATGAAGACTGGGGGAATTACGTCACTTAAAACATGAAATTATTTTTAAAATATGAATTTAGTTTCTGAAGAATGGCAAAAGAATAAAAAAAAAACTTTTTTGTTTTTTAAAATGTTTTCGTTAAAAGTTTTTATTTATTTTTTCCCCGAGGGATCGGGAAACCCTTAGGAAAAAATGCATGTTTTTGCCATAAAAAAAACTAGCAAGTCTCTCGGCATTTTCCTAGGAAAATTTTTCCATAGACTAGGGAAAAAGTTTTCCCATAGCTCTATGGTAAATTTTGCCATAGCACTATGGAAAATTTATCCCCTAGGCAAAACGCCGTAGAGCTATGGAAAATTTTTTTACCTAGCACTAGGGTAAACTTATCCCATAACTAGGGGCAAAACTTTTGCCATAGGAAAAACCCCGTAAGCTATGGAAAATTTTTACCATACACTATGGTAAACTTACCCCTAGAGCATGGAAAAAACTTTTCCCCATAGGAAAAACGCCCCGTAGACTATGGAAAATTTTTTTACCATAGCACTATGGTAACTTATCCATAGAGCTAGGGCAAAACTTTTCCCATAGGCAAAAACCCGTAAGCTTGGTAAATTTTCCATAGACTAGAAAACTTATCCATAGAGCTTGGAAAAATTTTTTGCCATGGGAAAAACGCCTTGCTATGGAAAATTTTTTACTATACACTATGGTAAACTTATGCCATAGAGCAAATGGCAAAAATTTTTCCCATGGGCAAAACGCCGTAAGGCTATGGTAAATTTTTTCCATAGCACTATGGTAAATTTCCATAGAGCTATGGCAAAACTTTTTCCCATAGGCAAAACGCCGTATAGCTATGGAAAATTTTTTTACCATGCACTATGGAAAACTTATGCCATAGAGCTATGGCAAACTTTTGCCATAGGCAAAACCCCGTTATACTATGGAAAATTTTTTTACCATAGCACTAGGGTAAACTTATGCCATAGGGGTATGGCAAAAGTTTTGCCATAGGCAAAATCCGTAGAGCTATGGAAAATTTTTACATAGAGCTAGGGCTATTTTTCCCATAGCAAAACCCCATGAGCTTGGAAATGTTTGCCATAGCCCTAGGGAAAACTTATCCCAAAGGGAAAAACCTTTATAGAGTTAGGGAAAACTTTTACCATAAAGCTAGGGAAAAATATTGCCATAAGTTTGGGTGAACTTTTACCATGGGAAAAACACCTAGAGCTTGGCAAAAATGTTCCATAAACTATGGTAAATTTTTGAAATAGGAAAAACCCCATTAAGCTAGGGGAAAACTTTTACCATATGTAATGGTATACTTTGTAAGTTTCGCTAGACATATGGAAACTTTCTGTAAAAAAACAATTGATTGGGAAACAGTAAAATTTAATCATAAAAAAAAAATCAAAAATAAATGCAAACACATGTTTAGTTTTTAAAATTGGTATTCAAGATTAAAAAACATAACTAATTAAAACAATAAAAAACTAAAATTTGTATGTCCCGTATTTTTAAATATAAACTGGAATTTTAGAAAAATTTACGTTTTTAATTGAAATAAATTATAAAAATTTAACCCAAAAAATAATTCTAGATGAATGTTTAAAGCTTTATGAAATTAACCTATACTATGTAGGAAAATCTAAAAAAGAAAGAACAAAAATTTCCCACTTTAGAACTGCTTCCCCCAAAAATTTCATGTGTCAAAAAAAACACAAAAAACAGCTTTTTTTAAATCTTGCATTAAACTTGTAAAAATCAAATTAAACATATTTGTTTTCATCGAAAATAGAATAATTTTTTATTAACAGCAAATTTTTTGTTTTTTAAAAAAATAATAGGTAATTTGCTCGCAATTAAAAAAAATAAAACATTATATAAACATAAAACGTTAAAACCCCTTTTCCCCTTTAAAAAATAACTAAACTAATCGAGTTTAAAAACCCTTTAAAAAAGACAAAAAAAAATCCCCCCAAAAAACAAATAATTGTATTGGAGGTCATTTTAAATGTAAATACAAAATCATTAGACTTATTTGCGACACTTTTTTATTTAAAAAAGGCAAAGTCCTGACTGACCTGACGTATCACGCCAAATCAAGATACTAACCACACCTGACTCACGTCAAGATCCCCTAACCACCCTGAGTGGTACAATCAATTTTTAAAGGGCGACATCGTACGCAGCGTCGGGATTTTGGAAGAATTTAAACGTGTGCTCCATTCCCCTGGTTTTTATTCATCGAACATTTTTTAGTTGCAAAAGCTGTTTATAATCAAAAGTTATTTTGCCGATGCCTGGCCCAAAAACCGGGGACCTACCGCATGCAAACGAACCCCTTTACGCCGGGGCTACCCACCCTATGGAGTTGTATGAATATGGAGGGGAATGCTTACCCTTTTGGGCATGTTCATTGCACTAATCCCCAAAATAAAACAGGCCTTATAGCATAGCTGTTCGGCAATTTTTTAATAGCGGCCTTGGGATACTCCTCTAACTCTTAAAAGGGTCAGGATCAATAAACCATCCAGCGAATCCATCACCTTGCTTGGCTAGGAGTCCGTCTCCCCAAATTTGTCTACCGCTGCATTAAACAAAAGATGATATTGTGAAATTTTGTCAACAAGTTATATAGGCACTTATTTGATGTCCCCCATAAAACCACTTTTAAAATGACACTGTTTTGCAATTAAAAAAATTTGAACTGAAAAAAGGAAAAAAAGAACTAGTAGGTACAAACAAATGAAAAAAAATTAAAACTGATGTTCAAAAAACAATTATTCTTTTATACATACTTGAATGCAACTTTTAAATTTTAACTAATAATTTGTTTTTTTCAAAAAAATTTAATTTTATATTTAAAGAAACATTGATATTTAATTTTTTTTTTAAATATGAAATTAAATTAAACTATTACCCACAAATAAATAAAAATAATTTTTATTAATTAGGGAAAAATTTATATTTTTAAGAATGCTTTCCGGGGACTTTTAATACAATTTATTTACACGTTATTATAAAATAAATAGTTTTACAAAAAATATAATTTAGACGAGTAAAGTTTCCCCAAGTGATTGTACCCATGCAAAAATCAAAAAAAAAAACCTAACTATTTCGCCATAAAATGTTTTTTATTTTGGGAAGAAATTTTTTTTTTTTGATTTTTAAAACTTTTTCTTAACGAAGCAGTATAGAATAAAGTGAAATTACAATGTAAATATTTTTTTTAAAATGACAATGAATAAATGCTGCAAAAAAAAGACGGACAAATTTTCGTTTTTTAAAAACTCATTTAAATTTTAAAAATTTCGATTTTTTTTTTAATAATTGTTTGTATTTAGAAAATTTTTATTCTTCATCCCTGCTTTTAAGCATCTGGGAAAGATGTACTAAATTTTGGAAATTTAAACATCATTTTGTTCCTTTCTTTAATCCCTTGCTGTTTTCCCTTTAAATTTTTGTTTTAAATGTGGCGACTTCTTAAAAAAAAACGCCTTAAAATACTTTTAAAATATGTTCTAAGGGTTTTTAAATCCAGTGATTGATGGGGTTTTTTTTAAAAATTGAGGGCAATATAGAGGCACCATAAAAAAACTTTTTGATCCAGTGCTTGGGGCGCTGTTTTGGTTATAATACACAAAATTTTTAAAAAATCCCAAAATTTTTGTGCTGCATTTTAAAAATTGTTGTTGAAATCGTCAATATAAAATCATGATTCATTTTCCCCGAATGAATACTAAATTGCCCACTCCAGTCACTAACAGCACCCCAAACCAAACACTTCCACCGCCATTATATGTTTTTTACGTTTCCCAAATAAATTCTTGGATTTTGTTCTTTATTTTTTCTGTCCATACAATTTGCCCCCTCCAAAACCCAAAAATATTAAAATTTACTATCTTTTGCAAAAAACACATGTTCCTTCTGGGTAAATTTACTATAGTTTTGGGAAAAAAGGTCTAACAAAAAGACAAAAACTAACAAACACATTTCTTCGTGCAGCGCACCCTATTACCAGCGATCCGATAAGGGTTCTACAAAATTTCACAAGATTAAATTCCTCGTTTTTATTATAATTGAAGTAATTTTTTCTGCCTTAGTCTAGACACTGTTTTTTTTAAAATTTACTCTGATAAATTTATTGATATCTAGCTAACGAAGTTTTAGGACACCATTTCGCGGGTTGTTTTTTATCCTTTTTAAAAAAAAGTTTTGTTTGCTGCACTGTTGAATGAGGTAGATTAATTCAATATGATTCCTTTAGTGATTTTTTTAGTTTGAATGAAAAAATAATTAATTTTAATATAAAGAATAATTAATTTAGAAATTTAAATCGAAATCAAACGATTTTAGTGTGTGTTTTAATTAGAATAAAAAAAAAACTGGAAAATGATGAATTCAAAGAAAAAAATGTTTTGGTGTACAAATAAATTTTTTGCGAATTTCGTGAATTTTTCATTTATTTATTTTCTGGAAAAAACTACTTGATTTTTTTTTTTTTTAAAAATTTATTACTCAATTTATTAAGAATTTTTTCCAAAATATTTTTTAAAAAATTTTTTAAAATGATAAAATTTTTCATTACAAAATTTATATAACCAATTTCTGCAATGAGAACATTTTTGGGGAAACCACTGTATAAAACATTAAAAAAAAAAAAAGCTTGCACCATCCCTTGGACTTTTTTTTGGGTTTTTCCCTAAGTTAAAAAACGATCTCAAAAACAAAAATAATGGGGAAAAAAAAAAACTTACCTATTTTCTTTTTTCATTCTTCTACACTTTGTTTTTTATTTTATTTTTTAAAAACTTATAAAAAATGTTTTGAAAATTTTTAAAAGTAAAAAACAAAAAAAAACGGGGGTTTTTCAGAAAAAGGAAAAATGGAAAACATTTATTTTAAAAAAAATTTTGAAATAATAAAACGGTTTTTATGGCGAAACATTCATTTTTTTTTTTAAAATTTTTTTTAGGCGTTTTTAGTTAAATTTTTCATTTTTAAATAAACTATATGACATAAAAACAATCTAGAAAAACCCCTTTTTGATGGGGTTTTTGGGTTGTTTAAAGGCGCTATGCTCTTTTTTATTACGCACAAACGGGGGGTTAAAAATAATTTAAAAATTTAAAAAAATACAATAATGTTCCTATGAAATCCTTTTTCCCCTAATTATTGAAAAAAAAAAATTCGTTTTGGAAGTTTAAATTTTTTTTTTTTTTATTTTAAAAAACTTAAATTACGAAGCCTTGTGACAGGGTTGTACGTGATCTGCTATCAACGGAAAATAGTGGTATTTCGGGGTTTTTTTAAAATTCAATTTTTCCCTTACGTTTCACTTTTTTTTAAAATTAACCTAATAAAAAAAAAAAAAAAAATTGGTTTTTGCAGCAAATAAAGTAAAAACCCCCAATCCGTTTTTTTTTAAAACCCCTTTTTAATGAAAATTTAACTTTTTGGGCAAAGAAACGAAAAAAAGCTCTCGTGTACCCTCTAGTGCGACGATAATTAAAAAATAAACAAACGGGAAATTAAATTTTTTTTAAAAAAAATTCCCCTTTCCCCAAAATTTTTTGTTTTTATTAAAAATTTTTTATTTTTTTGGGTCTTTACCGGGGCAATAAAAAATTCAGAAAAAAAAAATAAATTTTTATTTTTTAAACTAAAAACCCCAAAAAAACCTGAAATATTTTGTTAACTAATTTTTGGCCATTCATAAAACCCAATAAAAAATTTGTCCGCGCTTGTTTTTTTTAATGACGAACAAATTTTCGATATAAAATTTTAATTCATAAGTTGTTCAACAGAAAATTTTTTAAGAAAACCCTTTTATTGAATTTTTATTTACGACGAGCCCCTTAACAGATAATTTACAAAACTCTTATTTAAAATTTTTTTATACGACGAGCCCCCTTTAAATTTTAAAACCATGCCAAAAAACTACCCCTTTTTTTAATTTAACCCCAACTTGCACCTTAAATTTTTTTCCTTTTTCCAAAATAAAAAAAAAAATTTTACGTTTTACGAACTTATTTTATATGTGCTTCTTTTTTTAAACAATTTTTTTAGAAAAAATAAAAATTTAAATTTTTTTTAAATTCTTCCCAAAATTGAAAATCTACCTTTTTCTTTACTTTTCGGGGTTTTTGGGGATTTGAGTAATTTTTTTGGGGGAAAGCTTCTTAAAAAAATTCCCCTGCCCTATAAAAAATCCCCCACTATATGGTATATTGAAAAAGTTTTATGCTTTGTAAAAATTTTTTACTTTTTTTTAAAAAAATTTTTAAAGCGTATTGTTTGTTGTTTTCCCCCTAGGCGGGCCCATGGGTTTTTTTCCTAACTCGATATAACCCAAAGGGGGATTTATGGAAACTGTCCAATGACGACGCATGTTTATTATGTTCCCATAACCCTTCCCAGAATTATATTGCCTTACCATAATTTTGGGTGTTTTTTCCATAGACTTGCCCCCCGGTGTATGGGAAATTTAAACCCTAACTTGCCTAAACCCATGGCTATTCCCATAACCATGCCATAAAAAAAATGGTGTGTTCCCCTAATTTCCATAACCTATGGCATATTCCCATAAACCCCGCCCTAAAACTAGGGGGTTCCCCCCAAAATTTTCCATATGTATATGGGGACATTTCCATAAAGAAACCCTAGCTTATGGTACATTGCCCAAAAAAGATTCCCTAAAAATCTTTGGTTTTCCAAATTCCCAAAGGTTTTTTTATGGCAATTTTTTTTAAGGGGAAAAGAAAAAAAGATCGGGTTTTAGCGAAAGTGGGGATTTTTTTTTAGATAATTTGAATTTTCTCTAAAAATGGAACAAAATAAAAAAACTAAACCTAGGGGCACACGTTTTTGGGAAATTTAAAAGGGGAACTATCTTAAAAAAAATTTTAATTTCTTGGGGAGTATATTAGGTCTTTTTTTCGATCCGATAACAGACCACAGACGAAGCTCTTTTTTTTTATTATTATAGATGAAAAATTTTAAATTCAAAACTGTTGTTTAAAATCATTTAAGGTTAACAAAAAAAAAAAAAAAATTTATAATGGAAAATTGCATAAAAGGGGGGCAAAATTCAAAATATTTTTTTTCTGTCTTTAGAACTGCAATTCCGAATTTAAGGGTTTAAATTTCACAAATATTTTAATTTCAAAAAAAATGCTTTAAATTTTTCCGAAAATGTACTTTTAAAAAAACATTACGTAAACTTTTTTTTTTTGGCGATTTTGATCTATCTGTAATACTTTTTTAAAAATAAAACCTTAAATTTTTTTCAAACCTTATTAAAAAAAAGACAATAAATTTGAACCAGTTCATAAAAAGGAATTAAAAACAGTTGTTCCAATTTGGTTTTGTTAAATAAACACTGAGCGGCGTTTTTAGCAATGCAGAATTATTGATTTTTGGATCTGATGGGAATAGCCCCGGTAAATCGTTCGACTTGAAAAAAATTAAATGGGAAAACGGCATTTTTTTTAATAAGCAAACTTTTTTAAGATTTAAAAGGGGAAAAAGCACGTTTCACTTTAAAAGCGAACATAAATGATACAAAATAACCCCCCCAAAGAAAAAAAAAAAGCCAACCCGTGACGTCTTCTGTTAGCAAAGGGGGTTTAATAGGAGTGACTTTCTTTAAATTTTAAAAAAAAAAATTTAAAAAAAAATACATTTTAAAAAACCAAAAAAATACTTGATTTTGAGGTTTTTTAAAAACGCTTATCGAATAAATATTTTTGGGGAAAATTCTGTAATTGTCCATTGAGATACACAAATCCCACCATAATTTTTCCAAAAGCACATACCTAATCAAGGTTAAAAACCCAACAGCAAAAATCGTTTTGTAAAAAAGTTTTTACCCAATTAATAAGAGAAAAATAACGAACTCAGTTTAGTTTGCATTTTTTTTTAAAACCCAATATCAAATAATGTTTTATATTAAAATTCAAAAGTTATTGAGTTTAGTTATGTAATAGCTCTAAAACGTATATCGAAATTTTATCTTTTGAAAACTGTGGAAAATCCTCTTTTATTTACCTTCACAGGGGATAGAAAAGTTCTGTCTCCCCTGTGCTGTGAAAAATTTTTTTGTTTATTAAAATTTTTGTGCGGAAACCCGCAAAAACGTTTTTCTTAAAATGGCACGATTGGATGCCCCATCTTCTCTGTTTAATTAGCGCTAATGGGGTAAGTTGATCATATGGGTTGTACGTCGTAAAAACCTAAATTTGCTGTAAAAACGAAAATTACAACAATGATATGTGTGTAAAAAAAATAAACGCAAAATGCTGTAATGTTCATAAATTTTTCCATGAATTATTATTTAAAAGTAAAATAAAAAAATCTCTATTTGTTTGCTTTTTTTGCTGTCAGTGTGTTAAAATTGTATGCTTCGTGATTATTTTTATTAAGAACAAGGTTTTTTATAAACCCCGATGTTGATACGTTATCATTTAGACATTGTGTTTTCAATTGACTCAAGAAATAATTACAGAATTTGTTTGCTTTTAGGAAAAACTTTTTTTTTATTGTCCCTTAATCAAAAAAAATACATTTTTATCTTAATTTTCCTAAATCAAACGTAAATTTTTGGGTCAATTCACTTTCTTCACTAATAAAACGCGTTTTGTTTTTTTAATATCATGTTTAATGTATGTTTTAAAATTTTTTTGTACAATGAATGTTTGATAAAACTGCTGACTGGTAGTTTTTTTGTAAAAAACTAGCTAAGTCAAAAATATCACAAAAAATAAAAAACCAATTTAAAAACAGAAACTTTCTGCTACAACGTGGACGGGAACGGTAAACTATCAACCTTAGGGGATAAAACAACTATTCCCACGAATTTGATGACAGATATAAAAAACGGTTTTCGCGTGTTATTTATTGTCGTATCAGCTTGCTCCAGATTTTTATAAGAAGTCTTTTCTTTAAACAACTTTGTTGTTGTTGTTTTTTTTTCGTGAAATTTTGGTGCTCAAAATATAGACAAAAACATTTTGAGTCATAAAATTTACTGTAAAGGGGTTTTTATAAATTTTTTGGTAGTAAGGACAGGCAAGTTTTATAATTAAAAAATCATAATCACAAAGAAAACAACCAAAAAAATATTTTATTTAATTAATTGTAAAAAATACCCAAAAAAACTGTCTCATAAATATGACAATCGATTTTTAAAGAAAATTAAAGATCTGATTTTCGCTTTTTTTTGCTAGAATTGATTTTGTTTGGTAAGTGAAATTTAAAAAAAAATGTTTTAAAATTGAATTTTTAACCTTTTGTACCCCTTTCCCGGGCCAATTACATACCACAGCCAATATAGCCGTTTTCGCTCTTTTACGGGGGAAATATTTTTGGCGATTTGCGTAATATATTCCCAATTTGATAAAATCACATAAGCCTAACACTATATTACGAGAAGTTTTGGGGGACCGATTCGTGATTTGAAGACTGTTGACCATT
>JAFNEN010003795.1:0-10036 GCA_019343175.1 Oedothorax gibbosus
AAGGGATTAATTGCACCTTATTAAGTTGGTACTGATAGTGGTTAGCGATTATACGTGTATTTCTTTGTTATCTTAACTTGATCATTAATCGACATAAGAGTGAACCCAATGCAAGTTCGATCTACCCTTCAATTGATAATCTGTTTCTAAACCTTAAAGAAAGATGCGCCCATAAAAGAAATGAATCGCCAAACATAGTAACTCTTGCCCAAAACCTTCCTTACCTTTTTTCTAAGTGGACTGTTCCACAATCCAAATATTTGGGATGAAAATTTGTGGCAGCCAGACTATACTCATTTTACTCCACAAATTACTTATTCGATCCCACATCATAGCTAAATGACAACAAATATCAATGAAATTGGTGATATTATATCATAAGAAACTCATTACCATATCCCGCACAATTTTTTTAAAACAAGCTTCTTTGTCAACTCCTGTATAAAAAAAATTGAATGAGTGCTTTAAATGTAAAAAATATATTTTACATGCAACGAGATACCGATTAGGGTTAATCCTAGTAGCTGGTCCGTGACTTTTCGAGCTTGGCGAGGCGACATCTCTTGGGTAGCGAGTAGGATTTTACCGTATTGGTATATAACTTTTTGAAACGAATTTCACAAACACCACACACACATTACGTTTTATAACAATAACTCAAAGAGGTTAATTCAAACTGTAAATAGTATATTTCCAACACCACGTAGCAGTTTTCAAATAACAAACATTAGAAAAATAAATACCTAAAATTTAAACTTTTATCGAACAAATATATAATCCGGACAAAATTTCTACAATTTTCAGAAATACGGGACATTTCGCATTGTTACAGACTCAGAAAGATAGTACAATTTAATGTTTGTGAATCAGCCACAAGACCCTAAAAGTATAACACTGTACTGCCGAATGCAGTACGTCTTGTCAGACAACGTATACAGGGCAGAATTAAAAGATATAATAAAAAATATATAAATATTACAATTAAAATATATTTACCTTTAAACTTCTGAATGATAACACAAAATACGACGTGTTCCGCCATTTCTTTTCTTCTTCTGTGTGACGTAGAGTGACGTAGAGAAGGTTAGTAAACAGTTCGTCTTCTTCTTTACCAAACGTTTTGTTAATGGAACTAAAAATCCTTTACCAAATAATTTGGTAGGCGTTACAAAATAATTTGGTAAAGGTTAATATTTTTTTGGAACAGTGAATCAAACGCTGTAAACGTATTCACCAAATATATTTGGTTTTATGTAGTAAAATTATTTGGTATATGCTACTAAAGTTTGGTAACCGATACAAAATATCAGTTACCAAACAAATTTGGTAGAAGTTGAGGAATCATTTTTTTCAGTGCAGTCACCGCAAGATGTCCCACATTACCACATTAATCACAAATTATAAAGACAGAATGCCATAATATCTCAAAACACTTGACAACTTTTGCAACTTTTTACACCTTTAAAATGCATCAGAAAATTTAAAAGTTACAGATAGCATTACAATGCATATAGGTTTTTGCGAGCTCTGTAATTTAATAACAAAATACAAGTTGGGAATAAGGTCAAAATCAATCGAAAACTTAACATTTTTACTGCGGGGAAACTAAGTATATTGGTGCTTTCTTGACGAAACCTGCTTATTTTCAAGCCAACTTCACTAAAAAACACTAAATGTAAAATAGGTTATAACGTAAACGCATAATGGGTTATAATGCAAACGATAACGTAATAATTATTATTAAAACTTAATCAGCAAAATGTGTTCATTGTGATTATTAAATTTTGGAAGCCTTCTTTTCTAATGCATTAAAAAAGTGTAAAATATTATAAACAAAATGTGAGGAAATCTAAACACTGAAAGTGTATCAAGTGTTTGTCCAAATCCTGCATTTTGTTTCTTATTTTACATCACATCGGACGCTGTATGAAAATATTGATTTGATACAAGTTTAATTGCTACCAGTATTTATATTTATTACAATTATATATATAAAAAATTCTGTTCATTATTAACATAATTCAGAACTAGGGATGGCGGTTTTTGAGAAAAAAACCGCCATCTATAGTTCTCCAACCAGGTTTTTCAAAAACCGTTTTTTTACAACGTCGGTAAAACCGAACCGGTTTTACCTACCCTTAAAAACCGGTATAAAAAAGTTAGATGCTAGGAGGAGCAGGTTCCGATCTTTGTGTTGAAGAAAAAACAAAAACATATATAGAAGTACAGTACTTGTCAGGGGAATTTGTAAAAATATGATTACTTGAATAATCACTTTTGGCAATGAGTTTTCGTATTTAAAAAGTGTTAGATGTCAGTAGAAGCAGGTTCCGGTCTTTGTGTTGCAGAAAAAACATATATTGAAGTACTGTACTTGTTAGAGGAATTTGTAAAAATATGATTACTTGAATAATCGCTTTTGGCAATGAGTTTTGGCATAAAAAAAATAGATGTCAGGAGGAGCAGGTTCTGGTCTTTGTGTTGAAGAAAAAACATATGTTGGAATACAGCACCTGTCAAAGGGAATTGTAAATGTATGATTATTTGAATAATCACTTTTAGCAATGAGTTTTGGCATTTAAAAAAGTGTTAGATGTCAGGAGGAGCAGGTTTTGGTTTTTATGTTGAAAAAAAACTATATATTGGAGTACAGCATTTGTCAAAGGGTAAATGTATGATTATTTGAATAATCACTTTTGGCAATGAGTTTTCATATTTAAAAAAAGTTTTAGATGTCAGTAGAAGCAGGTTTCGGTCTTTGTGTTGAATAAAAACATATATTGAAGTACTGTACTTGTCAGAGGAATTTGTAAAAATATGATTACTTGAATAATATCTTATGGCAATGGGTTTTGGTATAAAAGAAAAGTTAGATGTCAGGAGGAGCAGGTTCCGGTCTTTGTGTTGGAAAAAAACCATACATTGGAGTACAGAATTTGTCAAAGAGAATTGTAAATGTATGATTATTTGAATAATCACTTTTGGCAATGAGTTTTTGTATTTAAAAGTTAGAGGAATTTGTAAAAATATGATTACTTGAATAATCGCTTTTGTCAATGAGTTTTGGCATAAAAAAATAGATGTCAGGAGGAGCAGGTTCTGGTCTTTGTGTTGAAGAAAAAACATGTTGGAATACAGCACCTGTCAAAGGGAATTGTAAATGTATGATTATTTGAATAATCACTTTTAGCAATGAGTTTTGGCATTTAAAAAAATGTTAGATGTCAGGAGGAGAAAATTTATTTAAAATTAATTATTAATTTATTTAAAAATGTCTTCGCTCAACGGATACAGAAGTTACTTTCAGCATCGGGGCCAAAAAAAAAAATGTCCATATTATTATGCAGCCATGAACTATTTTTCTAATATGCATACAATTTTCAAAGATAATGTGTCGAATTAATTAGAATGCCATAAAATACATCAAAGAACAATACTAGTGCAGTGGGGAGGGGCATGTTGAAAATATTCCGATGTCTATTGGTTATTCAGACGAAATTTTTCTTATTTTTTCTTAATTATCATTTTTGAATTAAAAGTAATTTTTATTAAAATTGAGTTTTAAAAAAAACTTGAAGTTAAAGGTTATTCTAAAACAAAAGAAAAATGATTTTAAGGGGCCACTTGGAAGCTGCAAGGCCCGTTTGCTTTGCCTAATTGGTAATCCGGCCTTGTGTGTTTCCTATTATATTGCTAAACTCATCAAAAAATTACTTTTCCCCAATATTGAATACAAGAAAAGTAGTATTGGCGACAAAACGAAATATATTTTTCTCACGCTAAATAAAAATTAGCACTCATAAAAAAAACATAAAAGTAATTGTTTGAAAACTTCAATATCGATAAAAAATTGGTTGGTACCCGAAAAACAAAAATGTAATTACACAGGAGAATAACAAGTAAGGTTTGCACTAATATTAATAAATAATGCAATAATGTAATACAGACAAATAAAAATTATATACAGTTTTTTTTATTAAAAACAATAACCCGTATAATCTAGTTTTGTTTTAGTTTGCGCGTTTTTTTTACGAGTTAAACGGGTTTTTTTTGTTAAAACCAAAACTAATTTCATAAACAGAGTTTTGTATTGACATTTCAATTACCACTATTTTTTTGACACTGGTGAACGACAAAATTTGTATAGAGGCACTTACCCGGAATGACGGATTGATGTTGAAATCCCACATAGTGCCACCAAAAATCATCTCCTGTAATGTAGTAGCGTGATTAGGAGACCACCAACAACCAAACACAACAACCACCAACGATGACAAGTCGATTAACGAGTCGATTTACCAAGCATTAACGTTTCAATTTTATTAGAAAACAATTTAGATTTAAAAACCATTTAAACAGGTTCCTTCTTAATCAACCTCACGTCCATTTCGGACAAGCTCTCTATTCGTCCATAACATCCAGTTCCAAAAATAGTTCTGTCTACTGTTGCAGTCGGGATAACTTCCAAGGTGGCCGGTAGGGGGCCACGGCTTCAGGTACGTTACAACTGTCAGGGTCTCCGGTAGAAGAATCCGACAGGGTGTGAGGCCAAGGACAACGGCTGGTTGACAGTCAGGGTCTCCGGTAGAAGAATCCGCAAGTGTGGGGCCAAGGAAGACGAATGGTTCACAGTCAGGGTCTCCGATAGAAGAATCCGGCAGGTGTGGTGTGGCCCTCCGGTAGAAGAATCCGGACGGTGTGGTGACCAAGGAAGACGAGTGGTTCTACTGGTGGGCTGGTTGATCCTTGATGGGCATCATCCGGGAGAGTGTGTGGTCTTCGGTAAGGAAGCTGTAAAAATTGGTGTTCTATTTACCTAGCATACTTCTAATACGGCAGTAGAGAACCAAGTTGTAGTATCTAACAACATAGTCTCCTCTAAGTATCAAGTCCTACAAGACCGATGTAATGTTTTGGTCTTACTTCTTCAAGACCTGCAGTGCTTAGTGATATCTCTCTCCAATCCCAGATACCTTTTTTCTCCACCAAATTGCTCCACCCACTTGTTCCAACGTCATCAAGGCTTTTTTCTATTGGTGCATCTCCTTTTCCGCCATTTTCTCAGAAACTAAATCAAGACCCCACATACTCTTGGTTCCAAAGTGCTTGGGCTGTCAAATTATCATCACCACTAATGAATTGATCGTTGCCTCAAGTGGGACTAATCCCAAGAAACTTAATGTCCACCCAGCATGTGATGGCGTTCGAAATCTGTCCTCCGTCTACTCTTTGAGTCTAAATGACCCGCATCCTGTGAAAATAGATTATCCAAAGGGTCTAATCACTCCGCTTAATGAGTCCTTCCTGTCTCTATGTCGGAGACTATTACACCAAATTTTCAACACCCCACCTGGCTGGTTCGACCCATGCCTAACAGATTGCTTCTGCCCCCTTCAAAAAATAATGATTTTGCAATGTTCACCCATGAGACAGCATTTTTTTTCCTCTCCATGCAAAAACTGTAACTGTGTTTCCTCCTCGCTTTCTCCTCAAAACAAGGAAACAAATCACATATTTGAGCCATTCCCCCATCCAACTGCTGTACAAATAATACTATTAGAGTACATTGACTATGAAAATATGGTTAAATAAAACATTTTTCCGATAAACAGTGGGTGAACTAATTTCGCTTACCTTAGCTTTTAAAATTTTGTACCCAGACAAAACTTATTTACAACTCTTAATATACTTGTTTACATCAAGTGCTAACAGTTGTGTTCTTGTTTTAATTAATGTCTATTTTATATGAGCAGTTCAAGTTTTCAAAGAAGCACTTTCACTAAATCAAATACTTGGTTAATATAGGTAACGTAAATATAATAATATACACAATGTTAATACAACTACCATCAATTACGTTTAAAACAACAAGATTCTCACTAAATAAGTTGCATTTCAAACCTAATCACAGTTTATCAGTAATAGAATTTCAATAACTGCTATTATTCAATTTCAACACATGTGTATTCAAAGGCTCACTCAAGTACTACAGTATACATATTCAAATAGGGTTAATCCTACATTTAGCCATAATAGCACCAATTTGCATCTGTAAATAGCCAAGATGCTTGTTGCCAAATTGTACATTCCGACCAGCAGGGCACTAATCAGGAAAAAAAAATCAATCTTAACTAAGGTCCCTATTACTCTATCCCTATTCTAACTACATTCTAGTGACCTGTCAATTATCCCCCTTGGCTCGTCGTTTCGTTTAAGTACCCTCGTCGTTTCGTTTAAGTACCCTAGTCGTTTCGTTTAAGTACCCTCGTTTGTTCGTAATTGAGGGGGTTTTGAAACCTCCCATATGGGGTCTTTTATCACCGTTTCTCACTTGTTAGCAGTAAGATCTCCCTATTTTGAAACTCCACTTCACCTAGTGTGTCTTGGCGCATATTTAAGAAAAAAGGTGTTACTTTTTTTTTTTCAACTCACGGACTACTAAAAAAAACCCAGCTCTACTGTCGCAACGGAAACCCTGTATTTTGAAAATCGGCTCTAATGCTTTTCTCTGCCAAAATCATTTTACTCGAGAAAAAAAAATATATATATAAATGTTGTTAGAGTGATTGACTCGACTTCAGACTTACTACAAAACACCCTAGTACGCTTACTTACTAAAAGACAATACGACTGTCGCAATTCCGGGCCGTAATAGCAACAGTCAAAATTTAAAAAAAAATTTAATTCAAACCACACAATTAAAAAAAAACACAAAACTGGACTCCATCTAAGGTGATCAGTCTCAATTGAGGTCCAATTACGCATACAAAAAACAAAAATAATAGTTTTTGTCCAATTTCCAAACAAAACAATTATCAACAATCCAAAACAAATTATTATTTGAAGAAAAACCCGAATTCCTAAAGAAACTCCATCCGAAAAAGAGTCAATCCACCTACAACACCCAAAAAAAAAATCCTATCTCATACAGCTTAACTCCATAGAAAGTTTTCCCCTTGTTTTAATTACCGAAACAGATTAATTTGATACTCCTAGGTCACCTTTTTAAATGTTTCAACTAGACGTTTTGTATTTTTGTAATTTTTTCCATTTTTTTTCGTTTTTATTTCAAATTTTTCTACCACGGTTTTATATCTTAATCTGTTCGCTTGTTTTTCCTCTCCTAAGGTTTCTTCACCTCCGTTGCAAAGTTAAATGATTTCTCACTTAAAGTAAGGTCATTCCGCTTATTTGGTCTAGGTCTAAAATTATACCAATTTGTATTTGCCAAGAAAGGGGTTATATCGTATTGAGCTGTATTGTCGTCTTCCGTGTCAAATTGACTTTGTGAACCCAAGAAGTCATTTATTTTCTGACCCTGCCTAAGTGGTTCTTGTGTGTCTCCCGCTATTCGTCCAGATGTCTGTTCGTCCGTCAGGTGTGTTTGCGCTTTGTATCGTGCCTTGTATGGTTTGCTGCGGCAGCCTTTGTGATAGAGGACTTCTCTGCCTTGCAGGAAGTTGGGCGTGGTTTTGTGGTGTGTTATCAATGTAGGATGATCTGTAATTTTGTTGCCTCGTGTTCTGTGTTCCCTGTAACAACAGTTGCAGAGGTAGCTGTTCCTCCCATTCGCCCAACTCTTCATTGTGTAAAGGGTATTCCCTCGCAATTTCATGGTCTACAGTCGCCGTCAACTTAACCTTTCGCAATGGCTAAGGATATGAGGGCGTGGCCGAGTGTCCGAGCGCTGGGATTAGAGGCAATCGCCGATACCCATATAGTTTCAACCAGTCAAATTGCTACGATTGTCATCTGACGATCGTACTTTCTGCAAACATGGCTGCTTGGCGAAATTTGGCGCCTATATATTTGCACTTCAATTGTGAACACCACACATATTTTTTGTTGTTCCAGCTATCCACTTGAATCGAATGCTATCATTTCTAACTTTATTTTCTAAAAGAAATGGCTTTAAATGTGGAGAAAATCTTCAATTATGAGTTTCAAACTCACAAGCAGGGTAAGCCTTTGCAAAGTTCTGCAAAGATCATCATATTGAACGTGTTTGTGAAGCTAAGAGAGCAAAATCCTACACAGTCAGACAACGAGCTCTTTAGCATGACTTCAGAACTTACCGGTGTTTCAACTAGAAGTATTCAAACGATGTCACAGGAATTTACTGTACCTAAACGTTTAAGCAGATTTATTAATCACTACGATTAATTAATTTTATATGCAATTGTAGCTTTTTTTCGCATAACTTTTTTGTAGCTTTTTTTCGCATATAAATATTTTACTATTCTTCCTAAAAAAATATAAACACAGCTAGATTCTGTTTATAAAAAAAAAACAGCGATAATCGCGCCAAACCTTTAACCCCCTATGCATTTCACTAAGCTAATCCCAGCGGTCGGACACTCGGACACGCCTTCATAGGCTTAGCCATTGCGAAAAGTTAAGTTGACGGCGACTTTAGTGATTTCGGAGTCGTTTGACTAACATCTGAGTCTAGGCGTAAATAGGGTAGTCGTTCCGTAAACCGTATTATCCTTTGGGCGTGGATTATTTGCGGTCTAGCGTTTGGCTTGTTTGCCTCAATTACCCGATAATTGACGGCTCCTAACCTCTCCTGAATAATAAAAGGACCTTTAAATAATGGTTTTTTTTTGTTTATAAACCTTATGATCAAAATTTGGGGGAAAATATACCCAACTTTCTCTCCTCTTTGAAAATCACGTAACTCACTTTTTTGTGTGGGCGGTACTTTTGTTGCTTTCGGGGCTTCCTTGCAATTAGCTGTTACGAGTTTTGAATTTCAGCCAGTTTTTAATTTTGTTCTAAAACATTGGCAAATTACTTTTTTTATTCCCCTCCGGGGAAAATTTAACGGTATGCGGAAGATTAGGCTTTTGGGCCAAAAAAATTAAATATGGTGAAAGCCTGTGGTTGATTTTTTTTGAGCGTTAAAATCAATAATTGGAAATAGTCAATATACTCGCCCCGTCCCGGTTTGATCGGAAAATTGCCAATGACTTTCTTAATTGACTGGGCTCTCTCATTAGCACCGTTCGTTTGCGGATGGTAGGGGTGACGTTTTAAATTGTTTTACCCCCAATTGTTCTGCTAAACCTTTTTAATACTACTCTGAAGTTCGGCCATTTTCCCCCGAGGAGTGTGTCGAAAACACCCAAAACCGATATATATTAAAAACTTTTTCGCAATTTCCAAACCTTTTTGGTTTTAAAATTGCTATAAATTTTAAAAAAACGCATAAAAATCCCATTTCCCCCAAGATTACTTCAACGTCCAGTTTTTTTTTTCCCCCCCGGGGGCCCAAAAATGTCCAAGACACCAAACCCCTTGGCCCAAGGGTTTCTATTGTCCTGGAGCGAAGCTGTTTCCCCCTTTTGGCGATTTTAATCTTGCCAATCCCCGCAACTATTTAAAAGTTTTTAAAATCCTGGGCATATTTTTTCCAATAGAAAAAACGTATGACATTATTGTAAAGTTGGTTTTTCACCTGTATGCGCCCCGTGAAAAAATTCAGTAATTTTGGCCTATTTTTTTTTTCCCAAAGACATTTTTTTTTTATATTTAATGCCGAATGTTCTGGTCTCCCATAAATAAAAAAATAAAACGCTTCTTTTTGGGATTTTTTTAGTGATTTAGACAGATTTTTACCGATTTAAAATTTTTTCGATACTTAAAATTTTAGTTTTCCATCATTTGCTTTTGTTGTTTAATTTGGAGCTAAAGATGGGACTTTAAAACCCGTACTAATTAACGTTTTTCGTGGTTTATTTCTAGTCTACTTAAAGTGTCTGGGATAAATTTTCTTTTTACGAGATTGATTTTGGAATCAATATCAAAATCTTGAAGCTTAAAATTTTCCCGACAGCGAGTGGCCGGGGTTTTTAAACGTTTTGAAAATAAAAAGGGCCTTTTTGTCAATTTTCTACCTTTAAAACTACTCCCCAAAGGGGAATGTTTGAAGGTTTTTTTTAAAATTTGTACTAACGCCAGTAATTCCCTTTTCAAAATCGGATATTTCTTTTTTGCTTGATTTAATTTTTTTTAAAAGTACGCTATTGGTTTT
>JAFNEN010003796.1:0-10164 GCA_019343175.1 Oedothorax gibbosus
TTTCCGTTAAAATGGCGTATCACAATTATGCCTCCGACAACAGTGGCTCAACAGCGAGGTCTGTTCCTTTTTTTTGTCCACGACTGTACCATTTTGGGATAACCAATACACTAAAATAGACTATCATAGAGAACCCAAATAAAATAATATATATATTTTGCAACGGTATAATATAACTGGTATCGTTTAGAACCGGAAATGTTCAGTTTTGCTACAAACTGATGTTTTTTCGAAAACCACACACCCCTAACTCTCTTCCTGAAAGTAAATTGATGATTTCTTCCTGATCCATGAACTTCTGTTGTATAAACAGCAGTATTTCTTTTCTTCTGGTAGGGTTACTTGTCTTTTTACGTGTTTTTTTTCGATGGAGAAGTGTAAACAATGTTTTTTTCACGTAAATATGCATTGTTTTCACTTTAAAAGCAATTGTTATTTTAATTAATAAAATTATATTTTTATTATAATGTTAAACAATGCATTTTTAGTTGCAGATTGGAGTTATATCCTTACAAAAATATTTATTACATGGCGTCTTTTTAAATGTTCTATTTACGAATGTTCTTGCGGAAAATTAGTTTTCGTTTAAATTATACATTATACAAAACAAAAAAATTAGGTTATTTATAATCGCGTTGATATCTTAACAGGTTTAGATTATATTTCCACCTACTATTAAATACCCGTTCTTCTCACAGACTAAAAGGCACGTTCAAGTTTTTTTTCATATCATTAATTTAGTTTCTGAAGGTAATGGCAAGAAAATAAAAGCAATTTCAATTTTAATTAATTTTTGTGTTCATTTTAACTTCTTCTGTCGAATGGCAACACGAAAGTAAAAAAATGATCGGATTTGAGTGAAAGTGGTGTATTTTTTTCAGAAAATTAGAATTTTCTCTGAAAATGGAACAAATATAAAAAAAGAGTCTCATGTGCACACGTTGGTATTAAAGGGAATCTATCTTAAAAATTTCGAATTTCTGAGGGCAGTATAAGTAGGTCTTTTACGATCCACAGACATACAGACACACAGACAGACTCTTTCTTTTATTATTATAGATAATTAGCCATCATACTTAGATGGTATCCATAGCTATAAAGCAATACATTAAACGTTATATGCAGCAACAATAATGTTGGAAGTGTCTAAAAAAAAGGAAAAGGGAAAAAAATAATCAAGAATATCATACACATGACTGCACTTTAAAAAGAATAAAACTTGAGTGATTGTAGGTGTAACTCTTCATAATTTTACACTTATTAATTACTTCACAATGTTAAATCTAAGGAACAAAACCACACTTTTAAAAGAAAGTTAAGAAGAATTCCTCTCTAAATGAGAAAAAACACAATAAGATTTTAAGATTGAAATAAAAAATTACTTTATGTACAGTTCTCTTACTTCGATTCCTTTTATTGTTAGAACAGTTAAATTGGAAAATATATAAACTTAATTCTGAATATACAAAAAAGTTATTTTTTCCTTTTCGCTAACAAAGTAAATACAAATATTTTCATTTCAAATATGTGACAGTTTATTTGAAAACTCATAAAGTTTTAAAGTCATGTCCTACACAAGAAATACCAATAAAACCAAAGAAAATTTTATCGCCAACGTAGAAATGTACTTCACATCCCCACAAAAATCCCTCTTTACAAGTATTTTCCCGTCAGTGATAAACACCAGCGCCATCTGTATTCTCCAGATCAAAGTAATCTCTAAACTCATGTCCCACAACGAATGACCTGACCCCCACCACCATTTCTGTAATCGTAAAGACTTGGAAGACCAACTCTAAATCCAGTGTCTAGAGAATACAAAGAACAACCACCGATGGAGGTAAAATGAAACGGAGTTGCTTGGCGAAAAAATGCTGTTTGCAGTGATGCAGTTTGAAAGTCGCCAAGTAATAATTTTATGCACCAACAAGCAATGCTCGCGCATCTTATGTAACGTAGGTGGCAAAAATCACATAATTTACGTCTAAGAGTCTGCTATTAAGAATCACCCCTATCCGGACGGTACTTTGATTCTGACTCACCAGATGGCACTACAATTTCCGCCAAATGATACATTTGGCGATTTAAAAAAGAGATGCGTTTTTTCTTTCTGGAGAGTGGTGCACGGCAAGATTTCTTAATCATAAGATAAAGAGGATTCGATTGTAAAGAAGGGTAGACTAACGGATACGGGTTCTAGTACTCTTTTGCGAGCCGGGACGGTGTTCCGGAAATTTATTGGCGTATTGTTTGATTATTTCTTTTATTTTTTTTTTATTTGTTTAAAAATATATTTATTTTGTAAATTGTGACGAACCCCTTGGCGGCAAATTCCAGATAGGACGGTGGCATAAATCTTAAGATCTTCAATCTTAAGATCAGTCAATTCTTTTCTGGTTTACTGGTATTAATATATTATATTTCTATTTATAATTACCGAGATGTGGTGCCATTATAAACTGCTCTAAAGTCATCCCTGTAAACTTCGGAATGCGAGTTTATCTTAGGCATATGAACAGTATCGTTTTTAAATCTAGTTCCATAACTTTAATTGTCGGCGTGGTAATCTTTATGTTTGTTAAAACTAATGGCCATACCAATGCAAAAGTGGAAACCCGATGCATAAAATATGTCGTTAGCTGTTTTAAAAGGCAATAAAAAGTCAGCAAGATACAAACAAACGCGGGTGTATGTGTAGCGTAGATTATCGCTCGAAGGTTGCGTTATGTGCCGGCTCTGGTTCTGACCTCGTCACTTAACCGCTGCTCAAAACTACGAGGTGAACGTGTTGAAACTCTGTAAAGCTAGGTAAAAATTTAGACAGCCTGAAAAGTTCCGGCAAACGATGGAAGGGGGAGACCAAATATATCATATGCATAAATATGACATAAGCCAAATATATCATATGTCGGTCCAACCCTGCAAGAGGGTTGGACCGACGGGTTGGATCCGGCCCAATACAGCTTTTCAGCGTCCTGCCTGCAACACAGAACAAATTCAAATTTCTCGTTTTATTATATATTTCGTCCCGAAAGTGGCGAACGATATAACTAAACGCCAAAAGGAAGTATTTACGGAAATATAAAAATAATTTTAAATTTTTTGTAATCGCCATTACAAACTTTTGAATTATATTAAAAGAAACTCAAGAAACTCCTTCACCGTGCCAACACACAATTTATTGTATTGAAAAGAAAAAAACTAGCTAGCTGCGTAGCCCACCTTGCAAAGAACCGTCATTGTGAATCGATTCTTTTCTTTTTTTTTTCTGAAGTTTTTCTTTCTTTTTCTGCAAATGCATCCAAAATGTATTGGGGCTCACGTAATGGCCGATTTCGTGATGCTAGTGGATCGACAATCTCAGGTACGCAGTAGTCCAAATAAAAAGTTTCCAATTTCGGTGTGATTTTCCTCCAAAATTCTTCTTTTCTTTCAATTCGAAAAGTTAAGTTGTCATTTCGACACCAGAAAAAACAAATCGCACCAATTTCTATTGGCCAATGCTAGCTGTCCTTGAATTTGATAAAAATATTGGTGTAATCTTGGCACATGCAAAGAGCCATTAGGACTTGCTCTAATCCCAATGGCGTGTTTTTTACATGTTTCAACCAAACTGTTGGAATCTCTTGCAGAGTATGGGCATTTGACTTCGACCAGTCCATCTGTACCAACTAAACCGTCTGGTGCTGAACAAAGAAAGGGCTTATCTGGGCAGATGAACATCCCGCAGCGTTCCACTTTTACGTTATTTTTTATTCAAATTATTTCAGTACAATGTTTTCATTCGCTCTACCGTACTCCATAGACTTAGTAAATATATTATCCTTGTATAATATTCTTTTTACCAAGTTGGAGCTGAGGGTAGTTGCTCTTCGTTGAACGACGTCCTTAAACATTGTTGAAGGTATTCTTTTGCATCTTTCTCGTCTCCATATCTCTGACGTGGCTTGGGTTCGAGTTAAAGGTTCGTATTCATCCCTTGATTTCACTTGTAAAGATCAAAGGTGTGCAATTGTTTTCACCCGAATCGCTGCAGCATCCAAATCAAGAACATTCGGATCATCACCATGATGCTCATCGCCCCCGCGACTGATATGATCAGCTACAAATAACACATTTGTTACAAATAAAATAATAATCAAAAATTAATCCTCTTTGAACTACATTCTGAAGTACCATCTTGCCTTCAAATGTGCAGTTGAAAGGTTAGGTTAGGTTTGAATTATCGTCGCACTATTATCGTCGCACTAGCTACACGAGGGCTATTGGCGACGGGCATCGTATTTTAGAACCACAGTCAAGTGACGGCAGTTAAAAGAATGTTCTTCCAGTTTTCTAGCCTGAGAAATTACGTGAGCTACATCGCAAATGACCCTATTTGAGGGATATGGGCTTTTCCCTTATACTTTCAACATGTTCAATAATTAGTGGAGGAAGATCGTCGTCACTTGAAGGTTCGAGATCGTAATCGTTGTTAGTTGGAGAAAGACAGGCCTTCGGTTTATCTTCCATCAGCGATCCATTGAGTTCGGAAGTTAATGGCTCTAATGTCATTTCACCGTCATTCAAACTTGGGATTAATACGCCTCTAGAAATCCTGAAAATATAAATAATTTATGTTGTTTAGAAAGTGCTCCTCTCTCTATAAATTGAAACCGGAAAAGCCATCCCAAAACACAATAACAAATTAAAAGAAAAACTTAAGAACAAGAAGTCTATTTCAAAGTTAAAAAAATCGGCATTATATTTACTGAATCTCATTACTTTGACGGTAAACTAGATCCCACTAAAAACGATGCGTAGTTCTTGTGCAAAAAATCTCTAATTCAACCAATTTTTCAATCAGTCGACTCAGAATGTTGTTTATCAACTGAATAGAGGCTGATAAATCGTTTGGTGTGAACTTTTTTTGTCGCAGCTGTACGCTAATAGCATCAAACAAAAAAAAATACAAAAACATTATTACGTTCGATTTTTTCGATTTCTAGTACGTTTCTTCTTTGACTAGTTGAGACCTTTCCACGTTTTTTCGGACGTTTTTATTATGCACACACTTTTCTCATTGAAAGTGGTGGTGTCATTTTTAATTCTGAAGACCAATTCTGAAAAAAAGTTATTTATGTATTATATTATTATAATAGTAGATTCGAAAAAGTAACTGCCACTTATAAACCAGTTCCACACAAGATTTATTACACAAGAAAAAATCAAGCAAAAAAACACTATTTAGTTCTAATTCCAACTTTTAAATACCAAAAATTGTTTATTTTATTTAATTTTCTTGTGCATAAATGATTAATTATGCTTATCGTTTTTAATTTCTCTGCAGCTAGAAAAATTGTTAAGTAGGTTCCTGATGGATAAACCTAAGAATTTTTTTAAGGGCCATTTAATAAAATTAAGGAATTCTTAAATGCCCTTAAAATCCAAAATACAGAGTTCTTAAGACTTGACCCGTAGGATCCTGTAATTGAGTAGGCTACATAAGAGCAAAAAAAAGTCCTCGTCCCTGATTAATCAGAAGCTATTCCACCAAGATATAGAATAAAACAATTAAAACACCTTGGAAATACGACGGTTAGAACGTAATTTAGAAAGAGGGTACGGACAGATACACAGACAGGGGGACAAAAAAGTATCAAAGATAAGTATCTGATGTCATCATTTCAAAAAAAAAAAAAAAATAGAAATCTGATGGGTAGAATTAGGTGTTGGTGCATGTATTTTCCGGTTTGTGTGCTTGATCAGGGACCCGCTTATAAACCTTCGTCAAGTAAGACAGACACTAAAACTTTTTCCTGACACAGAGAAAGAAAGTACACCCAGGGCGAATGCGGGAATCGAACCCGCACCCGGTAAAGTACGCAAACTGTTAGCGTAATGGACTACGATCAAACTCACTAGGACACCCGGGCCTCAAGGTGATGGCTGAATGTAAGTTTGGTTCTGACAAACAGACAAACGGAAATCTCCACGATGTCAACACCCTACTGACCTTTTTTTTTTTAAAATTCTTTAGAATAAAAAAAAAGCTATAAGTAGGCTAAAAATAATTTATTTCTTCAAGGGCTTTGGCGGTGGACCTCGTAATTTAGAGCCGCGGTCAAGTGAAGAGGTCGGACACCCCCAGCCTATTATATAAAAAAAATTCTGATTTTAATCGAATTATAACGTATCGGTTTAACAATTTTTTTGGTCTAGAACAAGAAGAATACTTTAGAGTTTATATAAGGGCAAATATTTCAATATCTATAAAAACAATGTCAAAACAAGGGGCTCCAATATTCTTGAATATTCAATTTCCAGGTTTGCACATCAAAATCGCTGTGTTATAGTATCAAACCTGACTACAACTAAAGTAATCAAGTTTAAAATCACGCCAATTCTTTGAAGGATTTTTCATGAGCTCCGCCCACTTTTCCCACTTTTCGTTTTTGTGGTTTTAGGGTTACACTTCAAACGACTTACAAGTTGGCTGTGTTTTACTTCTTACGATTTGGCGACCTTTATTTCCGTCTGAAATCCGATAAAATCATAGTTTCTCGTTTGTAATAAACGTTTTTGTCATAAAAAGTACTTGAAATGCAAAAGCATCATTTAAATTCTGTCTTAACATACAAAGATAATACATAAGTGAATTGTTTAGATTTATTAAAAAAGATTTGTATCACTTAAGCCAATTTGTCCTACAGATGTCGCCACGACTTTAAAATGATGATTTTTTTTAAAAATTAATAATTAAAAAACTGGTAGACATTTTTCATTCAAATCTTTTTTAAACTGTCTTTCATTCCTATTTGCATATCTGGTGCAAAAAAATCATACGTTAAAAAATACTTTACCAGAAACTATGATTAGAAAAATAAAGCATTACGTCTATAGGACTGACAGTCCCTCTTAAAATTCGTAAATGACTATTTTCGTTTATTGTAAGCTATATTATAAGATCTGATTTAATACAAGGATATTATATTTTCCTTTAAAACAAAAATTTCAACGATAAAAATAAAGTCGCTGGCCCGCGACAAATTACAAAAATTTGACCAAGTTTTTAAAGATCGAAAACTAAATTTTCAGGCAACCATATACACTATGTTAAACTAACAATGCACGCGCATGGTAGCTGATAGCGACCAGTGTTAGGTAACCGAAAAAAAAATTGCCCGTAAAGACAGTGCTCGGAAACGTGATTTCGAGATGTCACCAAGCTCGAAAAGTGGCTTGGCCAGTGACTAGGATTAAGCCACATTAGCTATTGTTTATTTTTCTTCATTAAAGCATTGTAACGCCAAATCAATCGCCAAGAGGTTTTTCCGGATGCATAGCAGAAGATATCAGCCTTCACTTGGCAACCTAGTTTCCACATTGTTTTTCCCCAAGCAGAACCTACTTCTTATTTGACCACCACGCAACCACCTTGCTTCAGAATCCCTTCTACAAAAAAACCGAACAAAAACGTTCCAGAAACCCGTGCTTTGTTCGCCACCTCCCATAAAACTTTACGGCTCAGAGTGAAGATATAGACCGTACAAAGGAATAGAAGGTGGATTTCATAAAAAAAAACACCAACAAAATCAATCCTCTAATCCTTTCTATTAGGAGCGACAGGGTACATATATCTGCCCGTTTGTGTTGTTATAAAGAGGGAAAAAGCTAAAACTGTGGTACGTGTGTTCGGTTCGGGCCGTTTGAGAGTAAATGTAGCGATACATGTGCTTTGAAATTGAATCGGCTTTGAGGGTGAAAGAGAGGACAGGAGATAAATAATGTTACGAGAGATGACTTAAAGATAAAAGTATTGTAGGAAGAAAGGTCATAAACTCAAGTTAAATAAAAGGTAGTGATTGAATTTTTCGAAGGCGTTTTAAGTGTAATGTGTTAAAAATATTAATGGTGTTCAATTTTTTTAAGAAATATGTATTACGGTCAAATGTGTTGAATCAGTTTTTATTCATTCTTACCAATCATCATTTGATTTATCTGAAAAAATTAAAGTTTGTTTTTTCACGTAAGCAAGCGATAATTAAAATCTTACAAGACCTAGGTAAAAAAAAAATTAAGAAAGTGTACGTATAAAAAAATATTTGGATTGTTTTACACGTTGCTGAATTTCTACAAAAACTATAATCTTTGTTTAAAAATTGACAAATAAAGATCGTAATATGCCAGCAATCATTTAATAACTTAACATAGCATATGTAATTAACTTTTGGTTAGCCGAGATTTAATCATTATTTGCTGTTTTGCCATTTATTCATTAAAGAGTGTAACTGGTTTAGTTAACAAAACTAAAAAAAATATTATATAATTTAAATTATTTGTCAATTTTTTTAGTTAAATCAATATTTTTTCTCTGAAAGTGACACATTTGACGTGATACTCGACAAAATGATGACCAAAAGTTTAGTCACGCGGTTGAAAATTACAGAGGAAAAAGTCGACATAATACTTCAAACTGTTTCAAAGTAAGAAAGATAAATAGAAACAACATCCATAACAAATATTGGTAAGGTAAGTTACATAAACCATAAATTAGCCAGAAAGTTACTAAATATAACATAACAGCATTTATTGAAAAAAATTCCATAATCTATGAAAAATGATTTAAACAAGTAGGTTTGTTACAGAATCTGTCACTTAAACCGCTTCCAAACAACATTTGTGCTCAACGGGAAACTAAACTATTTTACCCCTCAGAAAGAAATTCGCCAAACAGAGCCTTTAGCTAGTTGTAATTAAACATTTAAACGATCAAATAAACTATTTTCATTAATCTTCTTCTCAGATTTAATAATTAGACTTTATCGTTTGCTAAATTTGTTTGAAGTTCGAAGAATAATAATGTAATCTTTTTTAATAAATATCTTTGTGTGTCGCCACAATTTCCCATTTACTTTTCTTTTGAAAATTCAGTTATTTATCGTTTGTTAAATTAATTTACGGTTCGAAAAAATATATAATTAGTGAAATTGATGCTTTAAAAATAAAAACGAAACTTGGCATATTTTTTATGCCAAGTTAGAATTCTCTATGCATCTTTCTTCATACATATGTAATGAACCATCAAATGAACTCTATTGTGATATTACAACAATCCAAACTGAATTATATCGCATAAATAAATATTCTTTCAAAAGTTTTTATTTTTATTTTAAATAAAGTTTCTCTGACGTTTAACGAAATGGCAACAGTGAAAATATTGAATAAAATGGAATTTGCATGTTATTTTAATGTAGATTAAATTTTTAGTTATTTAAATTTAAAATAAAACTTCTAATTTAAATTTTTTAATGGAATTTTGGAATGTAGCTTTATCTCTGATTTTGTGCTTCAAAATGACGTATTCCACTTGTCTGTGGGACTTGTGGTTCTTCATTCTGTGGTGAAGGTGAGCGACAAACGAACAGACGAACGGACTGAACAATTATAATACCTTCCACTTTTACGTTATTAACGTAGTGTGGAAGCTAAAAACTAAAATCAATAGGGTTCAGAAAAGCATAATCACAGACAACTCAAAAACAATAATATCTCTCTATAAATACCAATCTATTCCTTACTTTAAATTCTCATTACTAAAACTTTCGTTGATTTACACAGTTTCCGAAACATTCGCTCTCCATCAACGTAACTACTACCCCCCCCCCTCCCTCCCTCCAAACTATCCCCAGAGTTTCATTAATTAACTGCCACACAAACTTCCTAGGTCCAGTCATCGGCGTTACGCCCCCAACTGTAACCGCCTATCTCTGTCCAAACAGAAACATAGTCAGTGTCAGTAGAGGTGATCGCTGATTAATTTAGTTCACTACACCTCCTCATCGTGTGTTTCAGAAGCAGAAAGGCTTAAGTCCAGAAATTAATATTTAAAGTTTAGTTCGGTGGATACACTGTGAATAGAGGGACATAAATTTGATCTAGAGATAATCTAAAGGTAAAATGTTTGAATTAGGTAACAGAGAGTCGAACACTGCAATTTGGAGGGAATCAATAATAAGCTTAATGGGGTTGTTAACGGAGGATCTGGCAATAGCTCTGCGGTTTTGTTTTCATGTCTCTCAAATTACTTTTAGTGATATTCGAAATTGAGTTTTCTAAGAATAAGTTATTTTAGTTGTCATTTTTTTTAATTACAACTTCTTGCTGTGCTGTTGGTTGTTTTTA
>JAFNEN010003798.1:0-10440 GCA_019343175.1 Oedothorax gibbosus
AAAATGCTTTTTTGCTAGCATTTGTGAAGGACTTTCAAATGTAATGGACAACTTCAAAATCACGCTCAATTTGGAGTGTGTAGTACAAAATCTGACAACATTTCTAGAATTTAAAAGGCCTATAAGATCCAAGTTCACATAGAAACACTAACACAATAACATTTGAAGGGTTTCATTTTCATGGAATATTCATTTGCTGTTTGTTGTTGCTGACATTGTTGCTGTTTTTGTATAATAACAAGTAAAAAAAAAAACGACGGATACTTTTGTTTAACATCATTTATATGAGATTCATGGTTGGGTGACTGGGAATTGAGTTAGGGAAAGGGGATGAACTGGGCCGGTGGTCCTTAATATTAGAATTGTGTCGTGAATGGACAAAATATAACGCATTTTAAAATTCTCGTTGTGAAGGATAGTAAACTAATGATATTATATTCTTATTTAAACCCGCTAAAATGTTGATAGTTTAAATCTCACTCTATACTTGCGATCGGCGCTCCGATTGGTCCTCTGCCCTCACGTGACATGGATTCACCAATTGAATCTCGAGAAAGCATTTTATTTTCATTAACACTTCTGTTGCCAATCAAGATATGAAACATATGCCCATTATATGAACAGTATTGTTTCTTATTATCAAATAACTTATTGACATGCACTCAGGAAAACTTGTGTTAGGCAGCACAAGTGGTAATACAAGTATTGTGTAATTGGCAAATGTATGATATTGTGTTATTTCGATAGAATAAGAATTGTGTGGATGGCATACGAACACACAAATTTGTGTTGTTCCAATGCAACTGACGATTAAGAGAGGAGCCGATTATTATATCTAGGGATGTACCGAATATTCGGTTAAATTGGGTATTCGGCCTATTCGGCCACTTTAGCCGAATAGCTTTACTATTCGGCCGAATAGTGAAATTTAAATTTTTTCAAAATTCTCCATGTTAATTCATCTTCTAAAACTTCGGAAAAATTCCCAAACAGGACTTGTTTTCTTTTTTGATAGACTCAAATTCTTAAGTTTTTGTTATCTATAATGTTAAATCAAGCTTTACTCAAGTTGTATTAAATAAACATGTCTCTTATTATTTTTTTCTAATTTTCATTCTACTTCGGATCCACCTATTTTTATGTTTTCATACTTCTATTTTCATTTTCGCGTTGTGATTTTTCCAAGTTACACTTTCTAAAAGGCTTGCTTTAATAATAAACGAGTACCACTTTATTGTGTGTTGGTTTAATTAAAAATTTAATAGCTATATTGCATTAAAATTATTATGTGATTGTGTACTTATATGTTTTTGTGTTGAATTGAAATTGATGAATAATAAATACAACTTACTTAGATCTGACAAAACATAAAAATTGGTTTAGGTAGGCCGAATATTCGTTATTCGGTATTCGGCCAAATTTGGTATTCGGTACATCCCTAATTATATCCATGCGCGATTGAAAAAAAACTGCATTGTTTTCTAGAATATAACATACAAAATTATAACATTAATTTTAAAGTACCGTAATATTTATTTTTTAAGCTTCAGTATATCTATATTTAACCGAAACATTAAAGAGCAGATGTAGAGTTACATTTCGAAATAATAAATGGGCGATGTGCCATTAACACAAGTTTTGTGTTAGCCATGCATTATTATTTGGTTAAAACACAATTTGTGGTTAATTCCACGTAAATACATACCTCAAGTGGATTTAAAAAATATTCTTCATTCCAGTTGAAACTTTTGTATGTGATTTAGAAAAGTTTGAATTGTAAAAAATTTGCATCAAAAACTATTATTGTTTGATTACCATAAACCAACTTTAGGGGACTTTGTGTAACTTTTTCTAACTATGATTTTAAAATGCATGCAATTCTTAACTTACCATGTTCAAAATTATTTACATATGTTATATTATTATTGCTCAAATTTCCATATCTGTGATAAAATTCACATGGCGTAGTGTAAGTCACAAATTGAATGTAGTGTAAGTCACGCACAAAAATGTTTATAAATTATTTCCTATGATATTTTAACACTTTTTTGCAATTAAATTATTTAGCTTTAAACCTTATGCTCAAAATAAGCACAGGTAGAATGCTGATTTACTGCAGCATGAAGAAGAAATTAGATTTTATAATGATAACCAAAAATCTACTTCCTTTCATGTAGTGTAAGTCATATCAGGACATTGTTATTATTTTTTAGTAAATTATTAAATTAAAAAAGTTTTTACTGATTGCTAAAAATACTATATGGTCATGGGCAAACTGACATACAATTTTTTTTTGAATAAATAGAAAATAATTTTGAACTATGCAAACGATATTTGTTAAATCGTCTAATGTAGCTTGGAATTGCCACGCTACACGCTTGGAATTGCTAAGTCACGCTTGGAATTGCCCTTGTGTATTGTTTCGAAACAGACAGTAATAACTGGGAAAATCCCAATTTTTTTTATATATTTTGAAAGTTTTTTTTTAATGTACAACGAATATTTTGTCAGTTTACCAGTAATTTATCTTTAAATCTTAAATTATCATCAAGTCAATCATTAATTTGTCATCAAGTTGAAGCAAAGAATCATAATAAATTTAATTTTAAATTTTATTTAAAAATTCAATAGAGAAAATACGATTTAAATTTTAAAAAATTCCGAAATTGAAACGCGATTATTATTATTAGAACACTTATAATTAGTTTTATTATATTTATCGCTATTCAAAATTTATCATTTCATTATTATACAACTGGGTTGTTTCACGTCGTGAATGGTAATAAATTTAATTTTAAATTTTATTTAAAAATTCAATAGAGAAAATACGATTTAAATTTTAAAAAATTCCGAAATTGAAACGCGATTATTATTATTAGTAACCACTTATAATTAGTTTTATTATATTTATCGCTATTCAAAATTTATAATTTCATAATAATACAACTGGGTTGTTTCACGTCGTGAATGGAAACAGCTCCAGCGGGCTTGTTTTCATTTTTTGTCTGGAATTACTTTTGTTTTGGTATTCGAAAACGAGTTTTCTAAAAATATTTTAATTAATAAATTTTAAAAACGTCACCTTCTTGCTGTGCTTGTTGGTTGTTCAAATCATTTGTTAACGACAGCTTGCATAGAAAGAAAAGTTTCTTTTCATCCATGACAGTAATTTTGAGAGTGAAACCGAAACAACCAATGAAATCGCAGGACGAGGAAAAAAGGAAAACTTATACATTAGACCTGGAAACTTGAACATTAGACCTGGGGTTTACGTTATCTCCTTTATTAAAACTAAAATCAAGGTATATATAAACTTTTGTAAGTTACAGCTGCAGTTAAGGGAAGCTGCTCGCAGGCAGCGCCCCAACTGTTTACTCAGGAACTAGACAAAGAGCGTTATATAAACGTTCCCATTAATTTTGGTAAAACTTTTATTCTAAAAAAATTATATTCTAAAGTAAAGTACCAATTTTTTTTAAGTCGGTATAACGACTGCAAAACCCATTTTATCTTTGGTTGAAAGTGTGCTTAAAATCGCTGAATCCTTTTTACTGAAACAATTCTATAAAAAGAAAAATAATAAAAGAACCCTTCTATTTTCGCGGGGAAGTGACAAAACATGTTCGACCATTTTTCTCTATATTTGGATCGAAAAACTGTTCTCCGCCATCAAACATATTACATTGATATTGATTACTGATAAGCCTTTTTCCAGATAACTGTAAAAATGGATTTTAAAGTAAAAAATATTGCATGATCATTGATTTTTGAGTAGTTTAGTGTGATAATAGGAAAGGGATAAAGGCCTTTTTTTACGATTGAAATATTAAAAAAGGCAAAAAAGTTTTTTTTTAAGTAACATGTAATTCGAAAGAGTCTTATTGCTTACTTCAATAATATCTAATTAGTTTTATTGAGTTTTTAATATAAAGATGTGAAGTTTAAAAAAAAAAAACTTCACACAAACTTTAAAAAAAACTTCACGTATTTACCGTTACCTACCTGTACTTACCAAACAAAACAAACTACAAAACAAAAACTTATTACTAATCTTGAATATGAAAAGTTATTTAAAAAAAAACCTCTTTTGTTTAAATTTGTTTTAAGCAATGATAATAATGATTTAATTTGAAATCTATTTTAGAAAGTATAGTTTCTTTTGTTTGGTGTAACCAAATTCCTGTTATTCGTTTTAATATCATATTTAAAATGCTAAAAATAATTTTTATATGTAACGACTATTAGAAGAAATTGCTATTCGTTACATATTTCATACAATATTATCCCTGTAAGAAAACACTAAAATGTCTGTTTTATAGGGATGCATCGAATACCAAATTTGGCCGAATACCGAATATTCGGCCAAAGTCTAAGCCGAATATTCTGCCGAATACCGAATATTCGGCCTACTTAAATCAATTTTTATTTTTTGTCGGATCTAAGTAAGTTGTATTTATTATTCATCAATTTCAATTGAACATAAACATATAAGTACACAGTCACACAATAATTTTAATAC
The DNA here is from genome assembly GCA_019343175.1 of Oedothorax gibbosus. Classification (NCBI taxonomy): domain Eukaryota; kingdom Metazoa; phylum Arthropoda; class Arachnida; order Araneae; family Linyphiidae; genus Oedothorax; species Oedothorax gibbosus. Next base: position 4,520 of record JAFNEN010003798.1, read on the forward strand.
AATATAGCTATTAAATTTTTAATTGAAGCAACACAGAATAAAGTAGTACTCGTTTGATATTAAAACAAGCCTTTTAGAAAGTGTAAATTGGTAAAATCACAACACAAAAACGGAAGTATGAAAACAAAAACAGAAGTAGGTGGATCGGGTGTAGAATGAAAATTAGAAAAAAATAATAAAACCATGGCTTACAATATTATTATACAATTGAAATTAATTTTTTTATATCTTTTAGTGAGAAATCACAATTGTGATAGATATAGTAATTATTGTTTTTTTTTAAACCCCCTCATTGTAACTGTTAACTTAAAGAGACATGTTTATTTAATATAACTTGAGTAAAGCTTGATTTAAAATTATAAATAACTAAAACTTAACTAAGAATGTGAGTCTATTATAAAAGAAAACAAGTCCTGTTTGGGAATTTTTCGACGTTTTCTAAAATGATAACTTGAAGAAATTTGGAATTTTTTAAATTTTACTATTCGGCCGAATAGTTAAGCTATTCGGCCGAATAGTTAAGCTATTCGGCCGAATAGTTAAGCTATTCGGCCGAATAGTTAAGCTATTCGGCCAAACCGAATATTCGGCTAAAGTGGACGAATAGGCCGAATACCGAGTAGTAACCGAATATTCGGTGCATCCCTAGTCTGTTTTAAAAAACTAAACAACCTATCTTAAAGCAAAGAGTGGTCGTTCGTTATTTATTATTTGCTTTGAGAAGACCAGTGGAATAATGAATTGGAGCTTAGATATAGATATAGCTTATTGGATATAGATATATGCTTTTTTTGGGGTGGTATAGTGAGGCTATAAACTCTTATTTCAAAAATTGACGCTGTGGATAAATATTACATACACGTAAAATAAGTCGACAGGGAAACTTGGATGTAGTAAAGACTCTTTTATTTAACAGCTAAACATCGGGAGAAGTTTGAATTATCGTCTGCAGTCGACGAAAGAGTGTAACCGAATGCCCACAAAAATGGTGAAAAATCTCGAGCTCTCCTCCACTGACCAATCAGAGTTATGAGAAAATTTGAAAGTTCAACTTTAAAATGTGATGACTAAATAGTTTCTGTGGGAACGATTGATCTAGGCGACTGTTTGTCGCCGACAGGGTGTGGTTGGGATGTTAAAGTACTAAGTGATATTAAGGATATATGAAAAAGATAATTTAAGTTATTAAGTTTAAGAAAAATATAAGATTAAGGAGAAGCAGGGTTAAGTTCTAATATGTCTACATTAAGACTTTTAAAATACACAAAGTTAGCACAAATATTGGTCTTTCAAATTATTTGTCACTGCCTTTATTATGTAACAAGAAATAAGAATGGCAAATATATCAGGAAAACAATGAACGGTCATTTTTTTTGTTTTGGTTGAATTCTCGTTGCACTAGATCTATACGATAACTGCAAAAATATTTCTATCTCAAAAACGAAATGAACCAACTGAAAAAAAACAAAAATCTTTTTCCAATCTAGGTCGAGAAAAGTTAATTTCATTTTTGATAGATATCTCAACACAAAAAATATACCATGACTATTAATTTATATATCTATAGAAACCTTACACAAATAAACACAATGGCATTACAATGACTAATCCTGACCCACATTAGAACATCAGAAATGTTGCCGGATTTACGTTTACCTGCCCCCGTAAGATAACATTTACATATCTACGCTATAAAAAAAATCGATTGTTTTTACCAGAAAAAAAATGTCAACTGATGTGCTAGAAAACTACCGTATAATTTACAGAGAAAATGTGTTTATTTTAAACCAAGATGTCCTTTTAACGCAAACGCTGTTTTTTTAACATACAAATCGTAAGGGGAGGGCGGGGGCGGTAGGTACATACATATTCCGGCTTGTGTGCTTGATCAGAGACCCACTTATGAAGCCTTCGTCAAGTAAGACAGACACAGCAATAATTTTTACTGTCACAGAAAAAGGAATATACACCCAGGGCGAAGGCGGGAATCAAACCCGCACCCATTACAGCGCGCAGAATCTAGCGTATTGGTCCAAACCACTCGGCCATCCGGGCCCTAAAAAATCGTAACGAAAAACAAAATACCGCCTTTACGCGGTTAAAAACGAAAAAAAGTTTTTATTTTAAACGGCATATTTTTGCTGAAAAAAGTGTATATAGCAAATGATGTTTAGATATCTTATCGATATAATAATGCTACGAGGTAGGGGGGTAGGGTAGGTACAGATATATTCCAGCTTGTGTGCTTGATCAGAGACCCGCTTATAAGCCTTCGTCAAGAAAGACATACACAGAAAGAATTTTTACGGACACAGAGAAAGGAAGTACACCCAGGCGAAGGCGGGAATCGAACCCGCACCCGTTACAGCGCGCAGACTGCTAGCGTAATGCTACGAGGTTATTGTACGATCGAGAGGTTATCATACGATTTAATGATCGATATATAGGATATCGATATCCTCTAGCCATATTAATGATGTCAAACGATACACCTCAAGAGATTACCAATCGATATTGAAGACTATTAGGGTTCTCATTTAAGAAGGATCGGATTTCAATTTCAAGGGGCTTTCTTTTTTATAAAATTACAAAGAATCTAGAAAAAAATCATCCCTAACACTTATAATTGATGTTTTTTTTTCATCAGTCACTAACATTTAATTCACCACGTACTTGTAAATGTAATCCTAATTTCTTAATAAACCATATTAAAAGTAAAACCACAAAAGCGAAAGTTTACAATCTATCTTACAAACAACACAAGAAAACAAGTTTTAAAAACCATTTGAATGCTGTTATCATATAATCCCCTTAAGACCACTTAAGAAGCAGGTCTTAAGTAAATTCAATTTTAGAAATTAATCACACATTAAATTTCGCCTCAGAAACCCCAAATCCTTCAAGAAAGTTAATGCATGTGTTTAAGATTTACACGATAGCAAATTGCAACGCTAATTCATTTCGAAGCGGTGGTTAATTTTACCAAAATCGATATTTTGAGCTCTCTAAATCTAGGGATGTTTGTAATAATCAAGATCGCTTAATAATAACGCTTCACGGTACCATAGTGCGAAAGAGTAGTGGTTTGTTTAGCCTGGGTTTTCTAAGCATCATAATCGTAGCGTTCATCGCGATCAACAAGCTGCGTATTGGAAAAATTACTATAAATACACTTTCTCTATGTGTTAATATTTCTTTTACGTATAAAGCTGTGGGATAAAATTAAACCTGATATTTCTATAGTTTGTACTACTCGAAATGGACTTTATTAATTGAATAACTAATTGTATACAGGTATTACTAGTGTATTATATTGCAAATTTAGAATACTTTTAAGTTAATATTTAAAAAAAATTGATTCACTGGTTCGATGTAAAAAAATGACGGTTAACATGAAATTCGGTTAACCCAAATTTTTCGGTGCTCTCTTTGAGTCCGTGTTAACCGGGTTCGACTGTATAAGAATAACAAAACGGATTTTTTTAACAGTATATAGGAGCGTGACCAGCTCTCTTGTACCGGACGCTCGATATTTTTTTTTGGTACAGAGGTAGAGAGCGGAAGAGTTGAGGGGTGTCGAAAAGGACAAAATCAATTCCTCGCCCACTCGCCCTATTGTTAAAAATAGCTCAGGAGACCGCTTTTTGGACTCAGAACAAAACGAAACAAGTCCGGAATGAGCGCGGTTCAGTGGCTGAGAGGTGTTACGTGTCCGCCTCATAAGCCCAAGATTGCGGGTTCGAGCCCCGGCTGAGTCGACAGATTTTCTGGATGGGAAAAATCTCTGGCACGCATGTCATATGATTATGTGGCATGTAAAAGATCCCTTGAGTACCCATTTGGCTTGGGTTCTCTCGGCAGAGCTAAACCTAGGCATGCTTTAACATCACTGAACTGAACTGAAACTCTGGAATGAGCATCCCATGAAAAGCTGGTGAAGCCTATTTTTGGGTCACTTGGCGACAGCTTTAGGGAGAATATGAGCCACATTTGGCATGAATTCGCCGATCACAATTGACACTTGACTTGACAGTTTGCATTGGATCGTCAAAATCGCTTGCCAAGAATAGTACTCCAAGGAATTTAAGTTTTAAAGATTGTTCCTGCAATTCTATTTTTTTAAAGTACATGTTTCCGAAACTTCATTATATAAAGAACCTCCTAAAGAAAGCATATCAATTTTCTGTTTGAAAAATTATTGAAAGAGTTGGTTTAAAATACCTATTTTAACAGGTAAAGTATAGGATTGGCGGCAAAAGTTGGGTTGCTCTTACAGGGTTGTTCGGGCTTCACCAACCCTATTAGCGAGCGTTACGATGCTCATTCCAGAGTTTCAATTCAGTTCAGTGTTTAACATCCACATAGAGCTCAGATTCATTGTAATCTGAGCGTCAAAATGGGTAGAGAGAGCCGCCTAGATGGTGCCATAAAAATGGCTCTCAGTTTTGGGGAATATGCCGAGTCTGCAAAGGCGTGACCGTAAATAAAGCAGCCCCATTGGAGAAAAAAAAATTAAGTCTGAAATGACATTTGGAGTAATGGAGAAACGAAGATATGATTTTTTTAAAAATTTGCTACTTACCTTTGCTATAAGAATTAAACCTTCGAGGATAAGTAAATTGGCTAAAGTGTAAACTTCTTTTCACTTCATGAGATTAAAATTTAACCTCTTCAGGTATACAAATGTATATTTCTGTTAACTGACTGTAAAGTTTTCCAGCAACACACATAATTTTTAAAAATTTTAAATTTATACTATAAACTTTTAAAATTTAAAGTACTGTCAACTATTTACCACAGAGTTAACTTTTAAAAATACTAAACAATATATTTTTTAATGCGTTGAAAATTTAAATTTAAACCTCATTCAAGGAAAACAATCTTACACTTTTGCAAATTGCGTATTAATGAAAATGTTAAATGTGTAACAGAAATATAATTTATTTGATTTATTAAAAATTATACTTCCGTTGTAGACGATTATAAAGGACTTTTCAATAATTTAAATGTTTAAAATTTAGTCAGATTCTAAAATTGACAAATTTTTACCCTCGGATGGATACAGACGCATAATCCCGTCACCTGACTGACAGGTCTTCCAGCAACACACATGATTTTAAAAATTATAAATTTTATAATGTTACTAAATTTTAAAGTATAAGCCAGTCCGTCCATAATCTTTTCCTAAAGAAATATAATTTTTAAAAAATTAAATAAATTCAATTTTCAGTTAAAAGTTTAAGTTAAGTATCATACAGTGAAATCAAGTTATCACTTCGGCCAATTTTCTCATCAGCTAGAGGGTTAAAAAATTATGTGTAATGTTTGAAAACCTGACAAACAGACGGGTGTATACGCCTGTATGCCTCAGAGGTTTAAAGAAAGTTGTGTACTGACGTGGTAGAAATTTCTGTCTGCTTGTCAATTTCCTTTTTCATTTCCGTTCTAAACTCTCCTATTTTCATTTTTTGTGAGAAAGGTATATGACACCGAATACATAGTATTTATACCTTTTTGTCCGTCGGTCAGTACGTCTTCACATGCAATAAGAATGTCTGTAAGTTTTACAATAGCAGTAAAGTAGGCTATTTAGTTCTATATTGGAACTTGGGTAAGATGAGTTCATTATATATTTTGGTCTAACTTTAACTGTTAAAAGTAATTCAGGGATTTGCTTTGGAAAATTATTTATTCTACTGATACTCTGTTAAAAATATTAGACGCGAATTATTAGATGCACTGCAAGATTTCATGTATCAATCAATGATGAACAAAATACCTTTAGAAGGACATTTGTGTTCATGAACTTATGCTATTGAATAGAAAATACTATCTGCTATACTTAATACATATATCGACAATCTTTTTTTAATGATATGGCATTCTTTGGTATGTTTTCATCATCACTAAAAATAATACAG
>JAFNEN010003800.1:0-10655 GCA_019343175.1 Oedothorax gibbosus
TAAAATTTTGATACCCTCCAAAAACGTAAAAAAAAACCCCTTCCCCCTTTCAAAATTTTAACCCAATCGCAAACTTTAATTACCCTTATTTTCTTTCTACTATCTTTAGCTTTTAAAAAATGTAAAAAAAAAGATGAAATTTTTAATAAAGTTTTTTTAAATTTTTTTCCCCCAAAATTTTTTGGGATATGAGAGGGCCCCTTTTTTTTGGGGTTTTCGGGGCCCCTGTCCCAAAAGGGGGTCGTACACTACCCAAAAAATAAAAAAGTATAAATTTTTTGGGAAAATTGTTAAAATTTTTTTGACTTTTTTAAACTTTTTTTGATTATTTGCCCTTTTTTCTCAAAATAAAAAATACAAAAAATTAGGGCCCTTTAAAAACATATACAAAATTTTCAAGTTTTTCCCCCTTTTAGGACGCATTTAAAAAGGGCTTTATAAAAAAAAAAGCTTTCTTCCAATGAGGCGGGGGGGGGATCCGGGGGGAATGGGTAATTATCTCCCCCCCCCCCTTTTCCCAAGTTTAAAAAATGACCGAAAAAAACTACGATTCTTTTTGAAAAAAAAAATTTTTTTTTTTAAAAAAGTTTTTTTTAAAAAATAAATTTTTAAAAAAATTATATCAATCCCAAAAAGTAATTAAAAAAATAAAAAAAAAGGAAATGAATGAATAGCGAAATGGGAAACGGGAAAAAAAAACCCTAGGAAAATTTTAAGGGGGCCAAAGGTAAGCGCCAAAATAAAAAAGAAAAAAAAAACACCAGGAAAACCCCTTTTTAAAAACCCTTTTCCCCAAAAATTTTTTTTCAGATGACAGGGGGAAAAACCCCCCAAGCAAAAAAAAAAAAGAAAATTGGGGATAACAAAAAAAAAAACATTTACAAAAAAAAAATCCCTTTTTAAGCCCCCTTTTTTTAAAAATTTGAAACCCCCAAAAAGTTGGGGAAAAAACCAAAAAAATTTTATTTTAAATTTTTCGACCTCATCACAATTACTTTCATTACCTTATATTTCTTTTTTGGGAAATTTAAAGTAAAAAAACTCATTTTTTAATTTAAACTCCCCTTTTTTTATCGACAAGATTGGGGAAAAAAGCATTTGAATTTCCTTTTAATTCCCTTTTTTTTTTTCGGATACCATCCTTTTTTTTATTGATTTAAGTTTTTACCCCAAAAATTTTATGTGCTTTTTTTTTAGCAAGCTTCTTTAAAAAATTTTTTTAAAGTTCACATAAAAATTCATTGTCTTGTGCTCCCAAAATTCTTTCTATTTGGGAAAAAATCTTTACTGATAAGGGGAAAAATTTTGGGAAAAATACACATGCATGGGGTTTGAGCCCCTTCAGTGGGGAGTTTTTCCCCCTTTTGCCTGGTTTTTTTGCCTGAAAAAACAACGGCCCCAGAAAAAAAACCCCCTTTGCGATTTTAAAACCCCCCCCCTCCCCAAAACCCCCCCCGGGGGAAGGGGGGTCTGTGGGGGCCAAAATTTCCCCCAAAAGGGCACAGTCAAACGTTTCTTTTCAGCGAAGGCGATAAAAAGCATTTATGGCCATCGGGGTTTTGGAAAAAAATTTGGGGGTTTATTGGGGGTTTCCCCAAAAAAAGGGCCTCTTAACTCAAATTTCGTAGGTTGCTTCCATCAAAAAATTTTTCTTTTTTCCCAAAACCCCTTATTTTATAAAAGGCGTTGATTGGGTAAAGCGAAAACAAAGGGTGTAATAAAAAAAACCGGGGAAACCCCTTGAAAAAAAAGGATTAAAGTTCGGGTCTTATTTTCCTTTGGGGCGAAGTCCTCTTTCTCATTAAACTAAAAAACATTCCCCAAAAAATAAACGATAGAAATTAACTTTGGATTTTTTAAATTTAACTTAGTCCAAAAAACCCCCTTAAAAAAAAAAAAAAAAAAAAAAAAAAAAAAACCCATTAAAAAATTTTGGGGAGTTTATGTGGCCCCCGGGTTTTTTGGGATATGCTTCACCGTTAAATTTAAAAAGGATCAATGTTTATATCATTGGGGAAATTTTAAATTTTTAATAGGTGAAAGTTTACTCTTTTTTCTTTAACAGCTTTTCTATAAAAAAAAATAAATTTTTGTTTTGGGTTTTTGTGTTTGTGGGGATGTCTTTTAGACTCAAAAACTAACATTTTTTGACTCGTAAAATTCACAAATGTTGTTCTACTTAAATTCAGTTTTTTTAACTTTCAAGCTAAAAAATTTTTAATTTTTTTGAGAAAATTCGAAATTTTTTTTAAAAAAAAAACCCACTTTTTGCTCAAAAAAGATCTTTTTTTTTTTTTCCCCCGATGCCATTGGTAAAAAAAAAAAAAAAACTTTTAAAAAAAATTTTAAAAAATTAAAAAATTTTTTTTTATTCTGTTCCATTACCTTTAAAACTAAAATTTTTATTTTTAAAAAAAATTTTACATGTTTCAAGTGACGTAATTCCATCCAGTCCCCATCTAAATTTTTTTGTGGGTTTAGGTGGGGATTTCTTTTTGAGGGGTTTTGTTGTTTTCAAATGTGCAATTTAAAGGACGCCATTAAAAAATTTTAACTTGAAAAACGAAGTTTTCCCCATGGAAATTTTTTCCCAAAAAAATTACCGGCCTTTTTTAAAAAAAAAAAAAAACTGTTTTTGTATCATTGTAAAGAACGAAAAGGAAATAGAATTTTAAAACAGAATTTTTTTTTGAAAAAACCATATTTATATTTTTTTAAAAATTTTTTTTTTTGAAAAAAATTTAGTGCGCTTTAAATTTTTTAATTTAAAAACCAACTCTCTAACAAATAAAAATAGGGGCAAAAAAATTTTTTCACCCCAAAAAAGAATATATTTTTCCCCCATCGATTTAAATTTTTATAAAAATTTTAAGAAAAAAATTTTTTTATTTTTTGAAATTTTCAACGAAAAATTTAACAAAAATAAAAAGGGAAAATTTACGCAACCCTATGCCCCCAAGCCTTTTCCCCTTTTGCTCTGCAGGGGGGCAAATTTGCTGGGGTTGGGCCCCCGAAATTTTTAAAAAAGGGGGGGAATTCTCCCCGGGGGTGTTTGGCCAAGTGTAACTCGGGGTTTTTGGGCAGGGTTTCTTTCAGGTCTAGTTTTTTTCATTTTTCAAAGATTTTGGCGGGGTTTTTTTAAAAGGGGCTTTGAAAAACGCATCCCGGGGGGTGGAATTTGGGGGAAATAAATGTGTTTGGTCAAAAGGGAAAATTTTATTGTTTTATATCCCAAAAGGACATAGGTTTATGCTTCTTGGAAAAAGCTATTATACGTAATCCTTTTTTAAAAAACCCCAAAAAGCCAAATAAAACAAAACGTTTTTAAGGGTTATTGTTTTTAAAAAAAAAAAAACTGTATAAAATTTTTATTTGTCTGTTTTAAATTATTGCATTATTTATTAATATTAGTGCAAACCTTACTTGTTATTCCCTATATAATTACATTTTTTTTTTCCGGGTACCAACCAATTTGTTATCGATATTGAAGTTTTCAAACAATTACTTTTATGTTTTTTTTATGAGTGCTAATTTTTATTTAGCGTGAGAAAAATATATTTCGTTTTGTCGCCAATACTACTTTTCTTGTATTCAATATTGGGGAAAAGTAATTTTTTTTGATAAGTTTAGCAATATAATAGGAACACACAAGGCCGGATTACCAATTAGGCAAAGCAAACGGGCCTTGCAGCTTCCAAGTGGCCCCTTAGAATCATTTTTCTTTTGTTTTAGAATAACCTTTAACTTCAAGTTTTTTTTTAAAACTCAATTTTAATAAAAATTACTTTTAATTCAAAAATGATAATTAAGAAAAAAATAAGAAGAAAAATTTCGTCTGAAATAACCAATAGACATCGGAATATTTTCAACATGCCCCTCCCCACTGCACTAGTATTGTTCTTTGATGTATTTATGGCATTCTAATTAATTCGACACATTATCTTTAAAAATTGTATGCATATTAGAAAAATAGTTCATGGCTGCATAAGAATATGGACATTTTAATTTTTTTTTTTTGGCCCCGATGCTGAAGTAACTTCTGTATCCGTTGAGCGAAGACATTTTTAAATAAACTATTAATTACGGTTATCCTTGTAGACTTGGTGTTGCCTTGTGATATATATTTTTTGTATTGGTTTATTAAGTTTTTAATGTTACTTTTACAATTTTGTGAGGATATGAGATCTCCATTGTTTTGGGATTTTCGGGCCTCTGATCCAATACGGTGTCATACAATATCAAACATGTATATCCATTATGGAAATTATATTTTAAAGATTTTTATGACTATTAGTCCTACTTTTGAATATTAGTCCTTTTACTCAACTATTAGTCGTATTAAGATAACTTTGAAAATCATATACAAAATTTGAAGTATTTTCCATCTTCGTGACGCATTCAGAAATGACTTTAGAATTACAATAACATTTACTGTGCTATTTTCGCTTCGAATGCTTGTCCTCATTTACAAATTTTTTATACATCATTATTAAGATAAAAGTAAACATCCTACAAATGGTTGTTCTGGTAATAACTAAAATTAGTTGTAATAGTTGCAGTACGATTACATATTTTAAAGAGTGAGGGTATCTGAATTTTTAATAGTATTATCGAGCACTTAATTAAAGATTATTAATCTGAGTTACCAAACTGCTTTAAATAATTCAAACAAAATTCGTGATTATAACTACCCAAGAACTATTGTCTCTATCTTTATATATTACCCCAACCATCAACCATGTCTTTTTAGACAATCAGCTCAAAATCGTCCATCCATTTTCACTGTTTGTAGTCATAGGACCCAGGGGACCCCTAACCTTATCTGGTTTTTCATAGTATTCACTGAACATAGAGAAAAGAGGGTGCACTGAGAGAAGCTAGTTAGTTGAATGGACACATTAAAAATTTTTTTTAAAAAAAATAACAACAACACAGATTTAGATTAATTTTTTGGGTCAGCCCTTTGGCTATGTCATTTCATTTGTTACCATATCATGTTGTCTGTTGTCATGTTCATGTGCAATATATAGTTTTTTTTTCAACATAAAAACCAAAACCTGCTCCTCCCTACATCTAACACTTTTTTAAATGCCAAAACTCATTGCTAAAAGTGATTATTCAAATAAATCATACATTTACAATTCCCTTTGACAGGTGCTGTATTCCAACATATGTTTTTTCTTCAACACAAAGACCAGAACCTGCTCCTCCTGACATCTATTTTTTTATGTCAAAACTTATTGCCAAAAGTGATTATTCAAGTAATCATACTGTTACAAATTCCTCTAACAAGTACAGTACTTCAATATATGTTTTTATTCAACACAAAGACCGGAACCTGCTTCTACTGACATCTAACACTTTTTTTAAATACAAAAACTCATTGCCAAAAGTGATTATTCAAATAATCATACATTTACAATTCCCTTTGACAAATGCTGTACTCCAATGTATGGTTTTTTTCCAACATAAAGACCAGAACCTGCTCCTCCTGTCATTAATTTTTTTATGTCAAAACTCATTGCCAAAAGCGATTATTCAAGTAATCATACTTTACAAATTCCTCTGACAAGTACAGTACTTCAATATATGTTTTTTCTGCAACACAAAGACCGGAACCTGCTTCTACTGACATCTAACACTTTTTAAATACGAAAACTCATTGCCAAAAGTGATTATTCAAGTAATCATATTTTTACAAATTCCCCTGACAAGTACTGTACTTCTATATATGTTTTTGTTTTTTCTTCAACACAAAGATCGGAACCTGCTCCTCCTGACCTAACTTTTCTATGCCAAAATTCATTGCCAAAAGTGATTATTCAAATAATCATACATTTACAATTCCCTTTGACAGGTGCTGTATTCCAACATATGTTTTTTCTCAACACAAAGACCAGAACCTGCTCCTCCTGGCATCTAACTTTTTTATACCAAAACCCATTGCCAAAAGAGATTATTCAAGTAATCATATTTTTACAAATTCCTCTGACAAGTACAGTACTTCAATATATGTTTTTATTCAACACAAAGACCGGAACCTGCTTCTACTGACATCTAACACTTTTTTAAATACGAAAACTCATTGCAAAAGTGATTATTCAAGTAATCATTTTTTTACAAATTCCTCTGACAAGTACTGTACTTGAATATCTGATTTTTCTCCAACACAAAGTTATTCCAACACATTTACTCAACAAAAGTCTTTATTATAATTAACCCCAAGAAACTATTGTCTCTAAATTACCCCACCAACAACTACACATATAAAAACACCACAATGAAAAATAGACTGGTCACTTCAGCGAAATTTCTTTCCTGGACCGTCAGCTCAAAAAACGTCCATCCATTTTCACCTGCTTGTAGTCATAGGGTACAGACACCCCCAGCCTTATCTAGTCTTTCATAGTATTCACTGAGCAGAGAGAAATGAGGTTCACTGAGAGAAGCTGAGGTAGTTACTTTCAAGCATTCCTAAAAGATGATTAATCAGTTATAAAAAAAGCGTGGAAAAAACACATATAACAAAAATGATTTATGTAATTTGGAGGATTTTATCTTAGTTTATGTCGAATATTTTTCTAAGATAAAATTCTGTTTAGTTATAGTAATATCTTTTATTTGAAAAGTTATTGATGATAAATAAATGTTGTCAACAATGCAATTAAAAACTATGTGGGTGTGAAATTATAACTAATACAGCGTATTATAATACTCCTTTGTGTGACGGTGGGTGATTTACTGTTGGACGGACAAAGCTATTATACGTAATACTTTTCTTATAAAAAAAACGCGCCAACTAAAAATTAAAACAAAACACGATTATATGGTTATTGTTTTTATTAAAAAAATGTATATAATTTTTATTTGTCTGTATTAGATTATTGTATTATTTATTAATATTAGTGCAAACCACCTTTGTTATTCTAATGTGTAATTAAATTTTTTTAGTACCAACTAATTTTGTTATTGATATTAAAGTTTTCAAACAATTGCTTTTATTTTTTTATATGAGTGCTAATTTTATTCAGCGTAAGAAAAATATTTTTTAATTTCTGTCTCCAATGCTACTTTTCTTGTATCCAATACTGTGAAAAAGTAATGTATTGACAAGTTTAGCGATCTAATAGGAAACCACAAGACCGGATTACCAATTAGGCAAAGCAAACGGGCCTCGCAGCTTCCAAATGGCCTCTTAGAATCATTTTTTTTTGTTTTAGAATAACCTTTATAACTTCAGTTTCTTTTAAAACTCAATTTTAATAAATATTACTATCAGATCTAAAATGATAATTAAAAAAATAAGAAAAAGAGCGAAATGAATCGAATGAGCGAAATGAATCTGAATAACCAATAGACATAGGAATATTATAGAGCCAACGGTAAGCGCACAAAATAAAAAGCAAAAAAAGCAACACCAGGAGAACCTTCTAAAACCTTCACCAAAAGTAGTTTCAGATAGACAGGGGCACAAACCCTCCAAGGCAACTGAAAAAAAAAAGACAATTGAGCATAACACAAAAAAGACACTTATACAAAAAATATCCTCGTTTCAATGACCCCTTTTTCGGAATTAGCAACCTCCAAAACGTGTAGGAAACACCAAAATATGTATTTCGAATTTGCGACCTCATCACAATTACTTTCATTACCTTATATTTCTTTTTTGGTAATTGAAAGTAAAAATACGTCATTTTTAATTAAGCTACATTTTATTATCGATCAAGATTGGTGCAAAACGCATTTGAATTTCCTGTGTAATTCCATTTTTAGTTTTCGGATACCATCCAATTTATTATTGATATCTAAGTTTTCACACGATTCCTATGTGTGCTATTTTTGTTTAGCGAAGCTTCTTTAAATAATTTTCAAAGTTCACAGTCAATATTACTATTCGTCTTGTGCATCCAATATTCTACTATTGGGAAAAAGTCATTTACTGATAAGGTAAGAAATTGGAAACATACACATGCATGTGGTCAGAGCCCACTTCAGTAGGCAGTTTTTTCCCTTATTGCCTTGGATTCTTCTTTCGCCTGAAACACAACGCTCCAGACAAAAACCCCTTCAGCGATTTTCACCCCCCTCTCCTCAAACCCCCTTCAGGGAAGGGCTGTCATAGTGGAGGGCCAATTTAGCCTGAATAGACACAGTCAATCGTATTCATTACAGCGAAAGGCGATAAACTGCATATTATGGTCCATCTGGATTTCGGAAAATCTAGAGGGTTGACTTGGAGATTCCAAAAGGCGTCCTGCTATTTCCGTGAATTATAACTATGATGGTTGTTCAAGACCATCGTACTAGAAGTACATTTTAGGGTTTTGTTTTCATTTTTTCGCCAAATACGTTGCCAAACTCGCCAAATTCTTACCTAAACACGCCAAATGGTTATTATTATTTTTTTTAATTTATAAGCTGGTTTGTTGTTCGAAGGCCATTGTGCTAGAGCTGTATAATAAGTGTGTGTATAGCTATATCTCTTTTCTCGCCAAAAATTCTTACCAAAAACACGCCAAATGACCTAAAAGGTTTTATATGTTTACGATGGAAATTACGATAACTTTCATGCGTGCATTTTATAGCGTATTTTTTTTATTTTGGATTTTTAAGGTAGTGTAAGTAACAGGATTTTATACTTTATAATTAGCGGAAACAATAACCTAACTTTATTATTCTAGAATGGATTAAATGGTACATATACTTGGATCGCGATTACAACTTTTTTTTTAGTCCGTGCGGAGAACGGGTATTTATTTGCTAGTACATCATAAAGGTAGTGGCAGTACGTGTTGTCACAAGTTTTAGTTACATTAGTAATTATTATGGAGTAAAGTTGCACCGAATTCTTTTTATGACACAGAATTCTGTGTTACACACAGTGTTTGAAATTGGATGGAAAAATTTAGGAGCAAAATCTGTGCTACTAACTTTAAAAAAATGAGAATAATTTGCACGTTATCTGGGGGCATTTTAAAAAAATATTTATTGAATTTTTTTTATGTTATTTATCCACAACCTCTGGAAGTCTGCAGTGACTCGGTATGATTTTATATTATTCTTTTTTATTATTCTCGGTATGATTGGCCGTAGTTGCGAGCGTTTTGAATCACCTAAGTTTCGCAATTTCTTGGCTATTGGTGTTCCAAAATTTTTCGAATCTACGATCGTCGGAGTATCGCATTTTTTGCATTGTTCAGAGTTTTGAAATTTTATTATCATAGAAGATAATTTTGATTCAAGATCGTTGATAATTCGCAATTTTAAGATGATTTTTTTTTCGGTAAGATCTTTAGAAGCCACCTCAAAAAATGTGTTAGTGACATAAAAAAAACTACTTGCCCCATAATATTGCGACTAAATTTATTTTGAAGTCACAAAATTGTAGGTTTAGTCACATTTTACGACTAGTGATGGTTAATTTCGAAACCTGGTTACAATACATTTTAAAGTTCTAATTAATATATCGTAGAAAAACTCTTTAACACTTTACAAGCGAAGATATTCTTTTGTATTAAAAATGTATGACGGCATTAAAATTACGCTGAGGATATTTTACTGCCCAGAACACTTCCAGGATAGACAAGTTTTCCCAGGTAGCGAGACGGCAGGTATTGGCGCTTTATCGCTAGTTCTCTTGAATTTTAAATATGGTTATTTTTGACCTTTTAATATTTAATTCGGTCTTTGGTGTTTTGCTTTTAGATACTCTACTGCATTTTTTCTCCATGGATGAGAAAATATCACTAGAAGTAATTAAACCTTTTAAAATATTTTATTATTCCTATTTTGTTCTCCGCGGCAATGCTCTACGCAAGAATATGCAACTTTCCATTTTCTTTAAAAGGTTTCTTCAAATCTATTGAAATTTCTGCACGGTTCACAAGCATAATACTGCAAAATATCAAATCGCTTCTACGAAATAAGTTAACCGTATTATTTTTTGTTTGTTTCTTAAAACTGTAAGTACAATATCATTGTACTATTTAAATACCTTACCACTTTCAAAATTATATTTAAAATTATTTTATTATTGTATTTATACTTAAAATGAAATATAAAAGAACGCAGAAGGCAAATATTTTTTAAATTAAGAAACCGAATCAAGCAGAAAAACTAACGCTCACTTTCCAATTTTGGTGATTGTGACGATTCCTACATTTGACAACTAAATGAAAGCAACCCCCTTTCCGGTTTCGACATTTGTAGTACTGAGCAGTGAAATAGCCACGGCGTTAAAATTAACCATTTGCTCCAAAACTGGATAAGTGTGTGGGGGGAGGGGGTAATTTATATATAACACTGAGTAATTGAAAATCGATATTTGTTAATACTTTTTAAAAAAATAAAAAGCGGTTTACCGACACAAAAATAAGTTTTCACTACAATGTGTTTACGCATTTATGCCCATCGTATCTGGTTTCTTTAACTAATGTAAAAGAAGTTAATATAGTTTTTAAAAGAAAAATTGGGGCTGCTTTATTGGCAGCTCAAGCCTTTTGCAGACTCAGCATATTACCCAGAACTGAGAGACCTTTTTTCGTGTCTCTCTCTAGGTGGCTCACGTTACCAACGTTGACGCTCAGATTACAATGAATCTGCGCTTTCTGTGGATGTTAAAAGTATTCCGAGAATAAATTTTGCCAAGAGAACCC
>JAFNEN010003805.1:0-10259 GCA_019343175.1 Oedothorax gibbosus
TTTGATGATCCCAAACACAGAGACAAGATCGTAGACTCTTCTTGAGTTCAGACAGTAAGGTGGTTGGTGTTTGCTACCTGTTACATTTAGTAAATTTACAAGGTTCGATATTGGTGCACCTGCCCTAGTCAACATCATGTTGGTTTTGGCTCTTCCTTGTATTTTAGTCCCTATAGCATGCAGTGTTAGGTTTAGACGCTTAAATACATTTACTGGTGGATTAGCTCCATTTATAATGCCTGCAGCACGACAATGTAAGTAAAAATTGAAGATGATAACCAAATTACCAATTTGCTGTCTATAGACTGAGTTATCAACTTTGCCTTCAGCATTCATGGCATCGAGTTCAAGAAGGGCCCTGACCATTTCTGGTTCTCTTCTGTTGCGAATTCCTGCTGGTAAGTTTCCATTCAAACGACTGTATTCTGCTAGAGCTGTCGTTAGTAAAAGTCTGCCATGCTTAACCACACCTGTGGCATCAAGCTCTTCTAGTTCTTCTAAATTTGCATTTCCTTGTACTCCAATAATTCCGCCTACTCCTTTAGTTCTTTTCTTTGAATCAATCAGTGGCTGGTTGTTTCCACTTGCAATGAAGTCAACGAGGTACGGGTAATGTTGACATCCAGTACCTGCATTTGCTGGTCTATTGCCTAGAGCTGCTCGACGTTTTTCAATGATTGCAGTTAAAATCCTATTTAGACCTACTAGAGTTTCTGCATTTACATGCAGCTCTTCCGGTACCTCTCCTTCTCCTGAATTGAATTCTGAGAGAATTAGTACTGTTTGTATATTTTCTCGGAACTGCAGAGAAAGATTAGAATAAGCAGTCACTTTGGCTATGGGACATTCTGCCATGGTGTTATCATCCCTTACCCAACCGGTTATTTCATCATAGTCGGGTTTCATGATTTCTGTAATGCAGGTTCTTCTGAAATGATTGCCTAACATCCAGTAGGGTGCCTTCCTTGCTGCTGCCACCTTGAAATACTCCGTCATCCAGTGATTTATAAGTGCTGACTTTTCCCGATCTGGGGTATTGGGATCTGTCACTCTGTTTATAAGGGTCGGATCGACGTTAACACCTTCAAATAGAGTCTGTATTGTGCATGTTTCTGTGTTAAAGGGAAGACCTATGCTGTGTTGGTTAAATGAAGCATCTAGTTGCTCAAGATTAGTGAAGGTAGGGAAATCACCCATCTTAAATCAATATAGATTTAACCTGTTTAATTGAATTTTAATTAAGTATGAATTTTAAATTTAATTTTAAACCTATGGTGTAACCTTTTTGAATTTTAAATTAAATCAGTCTCTAAGAAAGAAAACAAAGTGGGGAGGTAGCTTAGAACCAGGAATAGGCTATAAGATACTTTTTATTCAAACCCAAACGGGTGTAGGAGTGCAAAACGTGAGCCGATTTCCCCATAGGAATAGCATTGTAAGATTAGAATTTATACTTTTTATTTCAAATTAAAGAAATTTCAGCGCTAACGAAAATTAAGAAAGGAAAAAAAAAAGAGCACGTGGGTTTAATTTTCTGAATTGTTATTTGAATATCAGTATTTTATTTTATTTGTTGATTTTAAATCTTTTGATTTTTTTTTATGGTGGATTAGATTCTCTCAACTAGATTTTAATTATGTTTCCGAATTTAATTGATGTTTACAAGTAGTAAGAAATGAAGATATGGTTAGGTTAGTTTTAATTATCGTCGCACTAGAGCTACACGAGAGCTATTGGCGACGGGCGTCGTAATTTAGAGCCACAGTCAAGTGACGAGCCGACACCTGAGTAGGCACCCAACGCAACCGTTAAGGGCGACATCGTACGCAGCATTGGGACTTTGGAGCATATTTAAAGTGCCCTTCCTCTATACGAGGTATTATTCGTCGGACATCTTTTGGCTGCCGAGCCGTTTATAGGTCGGCAGTTATTTTGGCGGTGCCCGGACCTGAACTTGGGACCTACCGCTTAACCGCTTGCAGGACGAGTCTTTACCGATTGGGTCCCCCAGCCCTATCAAGTTGTGTGAAATATGAAGTGGAATGTTTACCACATTTGGGCAGTTTCGTTTTGCGCTAATTGTGAAATAGAAACAGGCCATTATATCTAAGCTGTTCTGGCAATTTGAACAGGGGCCTATGGGAAAGCTCTTAATTTCCTGGAAGGGCCTGGATAAAATCAAACCCTCATATCAGAACGGGATGAGATTATAATATTCTGATAGAGTGGAGAGGGGATCAATTGGTATAAAATGAGTTTACATAAAAAACTGCTAATTAGGGTTATTAATGGTACACCCATGCAACGCCGGGTTTATAAACCTAGTTATTGCTAAAACAACGCAATGGATCAAGAATAGTTATTTTCCCTCATAAAAACAAGCATTTTTTAGTTTTTAAACAGAAGGGTTGGACTCTACTTAAAGAAATTTTATTAAAATTTTTTCAGTAATTTTAGTTACTCAAATTGAATCTATCCTATAAAAAGTATGGTAGTAAGTCTATCTACAAAAGTCAAAATACTTAAAATCTTGAAAAAAATCTTAAAAAATTGGACAAATCAATATAAGTATCAGTGATTTATGCATCTTTTTTGTTTTTTGGAGAAGCCAATGAAGATTAATGCGAAATTTTAAACTTACAATGTTAATATATGGCCTTAAATGTGAAAACCATTATTTAATGGAAAATAGTTAAATAGCTGTACTACAATGAAATCAGAAAATAAGTTAATAGTTATTTTTTTGTAAGCTTTTTTCTTAAAAAATGGGTGAAAATGTATTTAACATATTACAACATTACTGCAAGGTCAGCTACTGAGGAACTCAAAGACCACGCAATCAACGCCGCCGCTTTGGCGATATCACGGCGCCACTTCACCAGCTTCTTCAATTCTGCTTCTAATGTGTTTGCTTCGGAACACTTAAGACTTCCGTCAACTATTGCCGTCAATTCATTTTGTTCAAATTGCATCAGCACTTGCCATTTCTACTTACTCTAGTTTTGTGATCCCCACAACTTTTCAATCTGTATTTTTCGGCTCGAACATGATGTTCAAGCCTAATAAATTTTCAATTCAAAAGTTCAATTCAAGTTTTGTGTCGAAAATATAAAAAAATGGGTGTTTCTAGAGTCAAAAACAGCGGAGAAAATAAAATTATAGAAATTTACGCAAATGAAATGTGGTTCTAAAATACGACGCCCGTCGCCAATAGCCCTCGTGTTGCTCTAGTGCGACGATAATTCAAACTAACCTAACCTACGCAAATGAAATATGTCGAGGAGTTCTACACCAATTTTGGCAAATTTTGGCTCACACCTACAGCCAGTACTAGAACATGTATCTGGAAAATATTTTTACTAAACGATTGAGATTGCGATAGTTAATATTCTCATGTAGGGCTTAAAATTTAAATAATAAGTATTTATATTTTTAATTATATTAAAATCCATATTACCTTTGGCGGTATGGTTGTGCGACAAACTAGTCATCTTAGCGGCCATATTCCACGGAAACCGCGTTAAACGGGGTTGTTCATATCTTAGTTGCCGAACTAGTGGGTAGATTGTTACAGCGTCTAAAATACATGATTTATCAAGTATCTGAATAGACGTATTGAAAAAAATGTCTAATTATGTCTGATTATTGATTTAAAAAAGTTAGTTTTTTGCACGATATTATAAAAAAGTAATTTTTTATCACTGTTTCTAAAAAGTATAACTTTTCGCACTCGTCTGATATTAAAATTATAGTGTAAAATCGGATTTTTTTTCACGCAATTATAAAAAATTAATTTTAACTTTTGTATAACAAAGATTTGAAAAAAATTATTGTTATAATTTATTCAAAAGTTATGATTCAAATTTGTTTCCCCTTAAATTTTAGTTTAAAAATTAGTATTTTTACCATTTCATTCAGGATGCATGATGAATCTATTTCACAAATTTTAGATTTTTAGAAATAAAGTAAAAAGTTGGAACTGAAAGGGTTAACAAAAGTATGCAAAGTGCTCCCCTAATTGTTTTGAGCAGTGTATAATGGCGTTAGAATGGTAACTCTGAATCTGTTCTTGCCAGAGAGTTCGGTTTCGTTTCCTTTGACTTCGTCGAACTGGACTTTACGCTTACGTTTCCTCCGCATGTCATATGCATAGCTATTTTCACCGGATTTTTCAATAGCTTTCGACTCATAATGATCAAAGGTTCTAGGTATGTTACCAAAGGTCTGGCGTTTTTTCGCATATTTGGCAATTTTTGAGGCCGTCGGGCGATAGGTTTTCGGAGTTCGGCGATATTATCTTTTTAAGGGCCCCCTTCCTGACTGGGCCCCTAGGCCCAGGCCTTGTAGGCATAGGCCGAAATACAGCAATGTTGAAAACAGGGAAATTTGATTCGAAAAACCTATGCACTTTTTTATATGTTGAGGAAGGTAACCAAAGGATTATTTTGACAATAAAATTTTGCGAACCACAACAGAGCAATTATTTTGATTTCCCCTTTGATTATATGCACATATTTTTGTTATTTTGCCATTCGGAATGTTTGTATGTATTTGCATGATACACATGTTGTTAATTATCACACATTTATAAATATAGTTAGGTTTTAGTGGCTGCCGATCGAATGTTATGACATTGACACAAGTATGAACATTTGTAATTTGTCCCAGTGGCACACATGCCTTTGTGTGATAATCTTTTGATATTGCGAATTGCGATTAAAGGTTCTGTGTCATTTTTATGTTCCATTTTAATCTTTTAAAATTACCTTGTGTTTGGCGCAGTATGGACTTAAGATGCCCCTGTGCCATAAAACCTAAACATCCATCCATCCACACAGTCATAAATATATAGTCTCAGGAACAAAGCCACCAAGTTGAAGAAATACCACTTCTTGTGACGAGAGCACACACAGCTTCCCAATTCCAAGAGTGTATTATACATAATCACCAAATAATACAGAGTCTTTAATGGGGGCCTTTTACTGTAGGTTGTTACAAAACACTTAACTTTTAAGATATATTTTTCTATGTATCGCCAATTTCATGCAGCTTTCCTATAGCCCTCGTGTAGCTCTACTGGGACCATAATTCAAACTAAACACGCAGCCTTCTACTTAAACCGTATCGATTTAAAATCCGCTGAAGAACACTTTTTGCAGGTAACCACATTTAAAAAAGCGCCCATGTTACCTTCGAACATACAGAATGAGCCCCCAACATTAGTGTACTGTTGGCAATGTGCAGTAGTTGGTGAACATTTGAGGTCATTAGAGAGATTTTGCATACGGTTTGGTGAACCGTAACGCTAACCCAAACCTTAACCTCTCGACCAATCAGCGTGCGCGTAGAGATAAGGTTAAGGGAATCGCTTCCCTTATTTTGGAAATTTAGCGTAACGCCTAACGCTATCCTCTAACCGTAAACGTTAAAGTCACATGTCTTGTTAGTTGTATTTTTGGTTATGGCGTTGAGTCTCGGTTTGTTTTGAAAAGTAACGTAACAAAAAAAAAGACTTTCGCATTATAATACAAAACATTTTATATTTGTATTCACTAATATAATAATCGAAAATGTGAAAGATAAACATTTCAAAAGTTTTGCTTAAAAAAGTTCAAAAACCGTAAAACGCTTCGAATCGTAATAAAAATTGTATTACTCCGTGTGCATATTTTTGAATACTTATTTTTCTGTAAAAAGTTTGTTTTTTATTTTATATTCAAAAAGTTGATTACTTCCAGTTTGGGGTATATTTATTTACTTACAAAATTACAAATTCCTTTTTTAATTGTAGTACTACCACGAATCTTACAGGGTTGAATGCTCATTACTTAAAAATCGAGCTACACTTTCATTCATGTTTGTTAATTTTAAAATTATTCAAACGTGTTCAAAGAGGAATATGAAAATTTATAAATAGTTCAAATTTAGCTAAAAATTGAAATTTCGGAACAGAAATCGATTTATAGATGGTCTCGTTAATTGATCAAAATAGCACTTTCAACTAAAAACACTTAAAAGTAAATGTTTTTATGAAACTGATTAAAATTAAGTAAATAATTTGTAATTTTGACTATTATGAATTTTTCAAGCTCAGTTATGTCTAGGAATGTGTTGCACTTCCATGGTTTAATAGTACTTTAAGCATGGGACCCCCAAGTACCATTTTTCAAATAGCCAAGTGAAGGAAAACACTATGTGCAAAATACTTTATTTTTTATCCATTTTGTATCCTAGATTTTCATTTTGTATGCAGAGAGCTTTTAAAGAAAGTATAAAGATGCTCAAATTTAGCTTTTAATAAAAAATTTTAGAGCATAAACTTATTTTGGCATTCCTTGTTATGATTAAGCAAAACAACATTCACAAAATACACATGATAAATATTTTTTTATTGAACTTTAGTGACTACAATCAATTTTAAAAAGCAAGTTCTATCTAGTGATGTGTCATACTTTCATGTTATAGAGATTTGTTTAAACTTGAGACCCCAAGCCCTCCCTATGATACTGCCTTAGATAGTCGAGTAGCAGTAAAAAAAATAAAAAAAACAAGGCTAAAACCCTTTGAAAATATTTTCTCATATTTTTCTCACTATATTAGTATTTAAAATACACAGAGCGTTTCAAAAATATATGAAGTTGCCAACTGTAGCTTAGAATGTAACTTTTAGATCAGAAACTGTATTTTTGGATTCACCGTTATCATTAAGCAAAATAACAAATTCACAAAATGCACCTAACAAATAATTTTTATGGAACTGTTCATGACTGCCATCAACACTACAAGATGAGTTATGTATATGGATAAGTGTCTCACTTTCATGTTTGATTATTTTTATTAACTTGAGTACCCCTCCCCCCCATAGTCCTGTCTCAGATGGTCGACAAGCAAAAATCAAACCAAAACCCTAAACCCTTTGAAAATTTCCCCCTCATCTCTTATTACTATATTTAACATACAAGAATATGTGTGGTGGCCAACCTTAGCTTAGAATTTTTAAATCAGAAACTGTATTTTTGGATTCACCGTTATCATTAAGCAAAATAACAAATTCACAAAATGCACCTGGCAAATAATTTTAATAGAACTGTTCTTGACTGCAATTAATTCTACTGGATGAGTTCTATCTATGGATGATTCACACTTTCAGGTTTAGTTATTTTTTTAAATTTGAGGATCCCCTCCCATAGTACTGCCTCAGATGGTCGACAAGAAGCAAAAAAGCCAACAAGATCCCTAAACCTGTAGAAAAATTTCCCCTCGTCTTTTATTATTGTATTGTATTTAACATACAGAGAGCTTTTAAAGAATATATAAAGTTGCAAACTTTAGCTTAGAATTTCATTCTTAAACCAGAAACTGTATATTTGGATCTACAGTTATCATTAAGCAAAATAACATTCACAAAATGCACCTGGCAAATAATTTTAATAGAACTGTTCTTGACTGCAATTAATTCTACTAGATGAGTTCTATCTATGGATGAGTCACACTTTCATGTTTATTTTTTTTAAACTTGAGGACCCCCTCCCATAGTACTGCCTCAGATGGTCGTCAGGAAGAAAAAAACTAACCAGAACCTTAACCCTTTTAAAAATTTCCCCTCATCTTGTATTATTGTATTTGTGTATTTAACATACAGAGAGCTTTTAAAGAATATATAAAGTTACAAACTTTAGCTTAGAATTTAACTTTTAAATCAGAAACTGTATTTTTGAATTCACCGTTATCATTAAGCCAATTAACATTCACAAAATGCACTTAACAAATAATTTGTATGGAACTGTTCTTGACTGCCATCAACTCTACAAGATGAGTTATGTGTATGGATAACTTTCATGTTTGATTATTTTTATTAACTTAAGTACCCCTTCCACCCCCATATTACTGTCTCAGATGGTTGACTCTTTTTAAATCTCATGCATGGTATGACAGCTTTTATTTCTTGTGAAATGTCAACAATATATTATACAATCAATTAGTAACCATAGTTTTTTTTTACAAAGGGACCCCAAAAGAGCTAAATTGCATGGCAATAACTGCAACAATTTTTTTTTATTCCACAGAACAATCTATATTTGAAAAATTAATATGTTAAGTTAATTATTAAGTTACCATTTAGTTAAAAATAGTCTGCAACTATCGTGAAGATCGCTAAAACTTTGTTGTTTACTTATATGTTTGATAACCGTTATTTTTTGCCTGCCAATTTCCATTAGAGGCCTGCATTGAAAAAGCTTTAACAAAATCATCAACTGTCTCTTAATTTTAAGTCGAGGTTACGATTTCTACGTAGATAAGGATAAGGTTTACGTTAGACGCTAACGCTATGCAACAAGGGCATTTTTGCAAGGCATCCCTTATTCTTCGCGCATGCGTAATAAACACAAAATAAGGTTAGCGTTAGCGTTACGGTTTCCCCTTAACGCTATGCGAAAGTTCCCTATTGTAGTTTTTCCATACACACTGTTAAAAATGGGTTCTCAATTTTGAGGACAATGTTCTCAATTTTGGGAACATCTGGTTCATAATAGCTCCGAATACATTGTTCTCAAATTTGAGAACATACGTTATTCGAATATGAGATCATGCATGTTCTCGTTTTTGAGAAAGTTTGTTCTCGTTTTTGAGAAAGTATGTATTTATTATAAAAAAAAACACGTTCTCATTTTTGAGAATTTATGTATTCATTTTTATTAGATTTTTTAGTTTTGAGGATAAACATGCTGTTTCATGCTTAGTATTTACAAATATTTGTTTATCAACTGCCAATATGGAAAAATAATTGAACATTGACAATATGTAAAACACTAAAGAGTTTATTTGTTCATTCATAAGAAATTAGATACACAAGTGTCATGCTTAACATATATTTATATTCATATTACATTCAATATATACAAAAAAAAAATTAATATTTTTGCAATCAATGAAATTAAGAAATCGAGCCAAATTGAAAAATTAACAACCGGAAAAAATCCAACTACAATATTTATTAAAACAAAAAAAGCATATCCAACTTATTATCCAACTGATAAAATCTGACGCTTTATGGCTATAAAATATGTACCCTTTAAATTGAATGTTACATAGCTCTCGTATGTTTTAAAAATGAAACAAAAATCACGTTAAAAAACATTTTTTGCTTTTTAAAGTAAATGCTGAGTATGATCATTTAAATTATAGAATTTCGAATAGCAAGGAAAAAATAGTTATAAAATTTTATATTAATCAATGACACTTTCAGGGGGGTAATACATATGAATGGAAGATAATCAAAAACATTAGATTTAAATCATTACCCCCTAAAATAAATTTTTAAAACTTTTTTAAAAAATATAAGAGCATTTTATTATAAAAAAATAAATATAATTATTCCAAAAAACAAACTATCATTCACTCAAAAAAATACAGTCATTTGTTCGAAATACATTTTCCCTTATAGCAAAAAGAGCTGAAAACAATAACTCGGAATCATTTGTAATTTGAGAATTAAAAAGTAGATCCCGATACCCCCAAATTTTTTTTATAAAAATTTTACTCCCCCGTATATCTGTTATAACACCCTTTTAAACTGTTTTTTTATTAAAAAAAATTTTGCCATTTAATTTTCGTCGAATCGCCACGTTTTGGCAACATCAATGAAATTTTCCCGCTACCGACCTACCCCTTTTTAAATGTGGGAAATTTACTCTCGTACCCCCAAAACCCCGTCCGGATGGGAGGGGCCTAACTGACGAATTTTCGACCATAATGTCATGCAAAATGATTTTTGGGGTCAAATATCTCAAAGGAAACAATTCTAAAAAAACTTATGGTGATCTGATATATTCTCGCCAATTAAAAAATTTAGCCAAAAAAAATTCAGGCCATACAGTATCAACATAGTAAGCATTAAGAGGAACAAAACCCAGAATTTATTTCCCGCGGAAAATTTTACTCCTTTTAAAAGGGGTAGGATTCTAAAAAGGGGGCCCATTTGGTTGCATTTTGCCCCGGGGTTAAACCAATTTAACTATCCCCTCTTGTTGAAATGGGCCAGGGGTTTGCAACGAAAATGATTTTATTAATTGAAAATTCACAATTCGATATTTAGAGTAGAGAGCGTTAAAGCCCCAAAAAATAAATGTATTTAAAGTAGCAAAAATTCCCCGGCCCCACCCTCTTCAAATAAGTCATGGAAATGTCAACTACAATTTTTTGGGAAGCCAGTAATTCAAACATTAAAAAAGGGCAACTTCCCCTTTTTAAACCCAAAA
>JAFNEN010003806.1:0-10341 GCA_019343175.1 Oedothorax gibbosus
CCTTTATTCATTGAAAGATATATGTATACTATTAGGTACTGAAAAGGACTCAAAAGGTTTAAAGTAAAACTTTAAAACTATGTTATAGTATATTTATCCCGTATTACTCTTCATTTATGCCGCCTTCATTTAAATATTAAAATGTCAAGTCTTTTCTATTGAATTTAAACAATGGTTATATATAAACGAATTTTGAATCATAAGAAAAACAATTGTTTTATTTTCAGCTGTTTTACAACAATGTATGCTAACAATGAAAATAAGTAACAAAGCTTATTTTCGTCATTCCAGCTTCAGCTTTAGCCTAAGAAGTTGCTTCGCACAGTTTGTCTGATTTTAATAAATATTTTGTACCCTAATTGCCGAACTGTGACACCAGAAATGCGGATGTAAAGAAAATCATCTTAGCTGCATCGGTATGTATTATTTTGCAGGTTCAAATTTTTTTAAAGGGTTATATGTAAGTTTAAGGATTATATGCATTAGACGGAAGCATTATAAATACATGAATCCTCAAAACTCTCATATAAATGATATGTGTTTCAATAAACTTTATTTTTCTTTACAAAAACTCATTTAAATACATTTACAAACAAATAGCAGATGAAATATCTTATTTGTATGTCTTATCATTATTATCTCATCTTATTTGTTTATGCATTTGTTTTAAACTATAAGTTTTTGTTCTCCTGTACGGGATTTTTTTCTCTTGACGTGTCATAGTATTTTTTATATCGTTTCTTTTGTATTTTTTGTTCTTGTAATAATAAAGATTATTATTATTAAATGGTAACTAATGGAGGTACTTTATCTACTTCTTTACTTTATAAGTTTTGAAATAAATTTTCTAAGCATTGTTACTATATAGTATAGTTAATTAGTTAAGTAATGTATATTTTGAGAAATTTTAAAATGTATCCGAAAATATCCTAGGTGTAAAAAATCCATTGACTGCCACTGTAATTCATCAACTGCACCAATGATTGACTGTTTAAGTTTTACAACCAACAACAACGTTATTATGAATTTAAAAATAATAAATAGTCCGGTCAAAATAGACATTTCAATTAACAAAAATTCGCACCCAGCTAAATTTTGGTATAGATCTTTGGTACACTATTATAAGTAAAATATCAAAAGTCCCTACCGATACCACGTCTGCTTTTTCCGCCATCTTGAAAAAACGTTCGAAATTTCGAACATTTCCCAGTTTTTGGCCTATAACTTTTTTCCTAGGCATTTTTGAATAGAACTTTTCGACACAAAGTTATAGAAGACAAAATTTTCTTCAAAATAGGTACGAAAACATTTTATGTACAACAATTAGTTATGGAGCTACGAATCGGCAAAAAGGGTGTAAAATCGAGTGTTTCGAAATATTTTTACTTTCCCTCGTCTTTCTATCACCGTAATTTACATAAAACTTCATTTTATCAATAAACAACGATTTTACAAGTCGTAGAAAATTTAATTTCCTTTAAAATATACTGATCAAAAATAAGTTTCTTATATATTCCAAGAAGAAAGGTTAAATTTACAGAAACCCAAAAAAAAGGCTATTTTCACCCGACGACACACTACTTTCTTTTTTTTAAGTGTAGCTCTTTCCCTTTGTATTTGTTACTGTTTTTGTGAATACAAAACTTGTAGAAAATAATTTTTTCTATGAAATGATTCTTTTGTGTGTTCCATACAATGAAATGTAACGGAGCTACGTAGTACGAAAAATGGCGTAAAATGGTAAATTTCGCCAAAAGAGTTTTTTACTACTTTAAATCCCAATAATTAAAAAAAAATAACTTCATTTTAATGGAACATAATTTTTCTGAAACTTGTAGACATCATCATTTCTTATATTAGTAAGGTCCTAAAAGTTATTTTAGATTCGATACCAAAGAATTTAGGTACATTTAAAAAAAAAACGAAGATGTTTATTTATTCAAAGGAAAATTACATGTGATTTGATAAAAGATTTCAATTTCATTTCTGTCACTAATTTTGAACATGTCAACAACCACTAAATGAAATAAGGCGAGTAGAGAGCGTTGGGATAACAAACAAGATTTATTGATAAGATAACAGATATATATGTATAAGTAGAACTAAAATAATTTTACATAAAAACATCTTGGTGCGGTTTACAGTTAATACACATCTTATGAACACAATTTTCCGCTGACAAACGGCCCCATCATAAGATAGTCATTTAAAGTCTCTGAAAAATAAGTCTTTACAATATTTATTAAACTTGCAAAATTCAAGTGCTTTCGTGAGAATATCAGCAACATTAGTCTTCCCAGACACATGATACAAATTAAACTCTCCTTGAAATAATAAACTTTTAACAAAATGAAACCTTACATCTATATGCTTAGTTCGTTGGTTCTCGTTTAATTTATTTGAAAAATGTATGGCACTTTGACTATCAGAAAATATTTTGGGTAAAGGCATATTTATTTTCAAAATTTTACATGTCTTTAAACTTTTAGAAAGCCACATCATTTCTCTTACAGTTTCTGAAAGAGCTATAAATTCGGACTCCATGGTCGAAAGAGCCACACATTTTTGTTTCTGAGATTTCCAACTAATTGGCACTCCACCTAGAAAAATAATATAGCCAGTGAACGATTTTCTATCGTCCCGGTCTGATGCCCAGCTGGCATCCGTATAGGCAACTAAATCAGTATTAGCACACTTACTCAAATTAATACAATAATTACTTGTACAAAATACATACTGCAGAACTTGGCACAAAAATCTCCAATGCATTTCTGAAGGATTGCTGCAATACTGAGATAGTAATATAATTGCAAACAAAATATCAGGCCTAGACCTTTGGGCTAGAAATAAAAGGGAACCAATAAGATTACGATAAGGTACGTCCTTTACAATCATACCTGAAACTTTAACATTTTCTACAACAATACCTCTCATTGGCACTCTTCGGTGGCACATAGGAACGCTTGCATAAATTTCTTTCATTTTATTTGTATAATTTGTTTGAGGCATCAGTATTTGACCATTGAAGTAATCAAATTGAACACCTAGAAAACACGATAAATTTCCACGGTCTTTAAAATCAAATTTACTACCAATCAAACCGCAAACCCTATTCAACACTTCACCATCCCTCACAAACAATGCCAAATCATCCACGTAAATAAAAACTATTGCAACAGAATCCAACATATAAACACAATTTAACAATTTCTGGAATCCAAGTTTTATAAAAGTTCGATCACAAGTTCATTGTACCATTCTTTTCCAGATTGATGTAGTCCATACAATGCTCGTTTTAATTTCAATGCACAATTCTCGTGCTTTTTAGCTACGAAACCTTTTGGTTGTTCCAAATAAACTGAACTATAAAGCTTACCATACAGATATGCATTTTTGATATCCAAATGCCGGGATATCCAACCTTTCAGTACAACCAATAGTAGCATAAACACTCTTACCAAAGTAAATGAGACAACGGGAGAATACACATCTTCCTCGTAGTCTACTCCTTCAAATTGACGAAACCCTTGAGCAACGAGACGAGCTTTAAAGCGTTGAATATTTCCTTCCGAATCCTTTTTAATAGTATATACCCACTTGTTACCCAACACTTTTACACCAACTGGTTTGGGTACTAAATCAAAAGAGTCTCTACTTTTTAGTGTACTTAATTCAAGTTTCATTGCCTTAACCTACTCGTGTCTCTCGGGTGATGTCAATGATTCCTCAAAAGAGTTAGGAATCTTCACCTCAACTAGATTTACCTCTGGATCAGAATCGGTAGATGTGGTTTCACTACTTGCAGTATAATTAACACTTTTATCTTCGAAATCAAAGTCTTCAGGATTAAATTCAATATTGTTATACGAACAATACTTAGAAACGTCATTGATATTTCTTAACCGGATACTTTTATCCTGAATTTTGGCAAGTAGTAAACATCACCTCGTCTAGTTTTCACACGCTCCCAATTTTTGGTGTCCGATTCTAATTCAGAAGTGTAATCTTTACATTTTGGTTCTAGTAGCTCAAATTCGTCTTCACTAGTTTCCTCATCAGTGTTATCACCGATTATATTTATAACACTTTTGTTAACAGACCTAGTTTTACGCCGCTTATTAATAGTTTTACTCTCGTATCGATTATTCACTTGAGAATCAAAATTATCCCCCTTTTCCCTTAAGTTTTTAATGAATTCAATGCCAATTTTACTTTCGTCAAATTTGACATGCACGGTTTCAACAACTTTTCCCGTGGCAGGAATATAAATTCGATACCCACGAGTTTTATATGCATAGCCAATCATGACGCCTGGTTCTGATCTTGGGGAAGTTTATTACGTTTTTGCTTTGGGATATGAGAAAAGGCCAAACATCCAAAAACTCTTAGATGTTTTACACTGGGTTTTGATCCGTACCAAAGTTCTAAAGGGCTTTGATGTTTCGTACCAACAGGACAACGATTCCTGATATGAACATAAGTAAACAAAGCTTCTAGCCAAAATTTCTTATCCAACTTAGATTCAATAAGTAAAGATCGTACGGCATCAAACGCGTATCCGTTAAAACGCTCGGCAATTCCTCCCATTTCTGGGGTGTAAATGACAGTTCTTTCGTGTTTTATTCCAAGGTTTTCCAGATAATTACCAAGTTTTTCATTAACATACTCTAACCCATTATCTGACCTTACACACTTTAACTTTTTCTCCGTTTGTTTTTCTACCATAGCCACAAATATTTTAAATTTATCAAATACTTCAGATTTACTTTTTAAAGGATATATCCACACCCTACCTGAATATTCGTCAATCATAGACACAAAATATTTAAATCCACTACTAGTTTTAACAGGTGCTTCTCCCCAAACGTCGGTATGAACACGCTCTAGCACATTTTGTACAACTGTATGATCCAATTCGGGAAAGGAAGCACGTTTAGACTTTGCTTGATGGCAAGTCTCGCAAGTTATTTTACAATTCGGAATGAAAGGCAAATCTCTAACGGCCCCATTCCTCGACATCCCTGACATTTTTTGATAATTGCAGTGTGCAAGTCTACGATGCCAAGTTTTAATTTCCGAATCAGATATTAAATTTGCACTTTCATCACTACCTAGTTGACCTTTTCCAGGGTCACTTTCCCAAATTGGACACTGTTCATAAAATTGATCAGTTAGATTAAAAACAATCAGTTTTGAGTTATCTGGTGAGAAAACAGTTGCTTTACTATTACCGCAAACTGTTGTGTAACCATTTTTATCCAAACGTATGCCAGAAAATAAATTACGCCTTAAATCTGGTGCGTACAAAACATTACCCAAGTTTACAATATGTAATACACCATCACAATTTACCAAAAATGTCATATTACCGACACCTTTTATGGGAGCACACCCATTACGAGTAGCAACAGACAAATTACCATTTTCAATAGGTTTATAATTTAATAAACGGGTACAATCATTAGTGAGATGGTTTGTTGCTCCCGTATCAAGTGTGAAAATGAATTTTGATTCTAAATTACTAGTAAAAGCAGACTCATATTTAAATTTAACAGTTGAGTCTTTAACTTCTAAATGTGCTTCTGTAATACTAGAATTACAATACTTTGGATTTAATTTATTACTGTTCATACCAGAAGTCTTAGGTGTGTTATTGCGCTTAGTACAATCAGATTTTAAATGCCCAAATTCATTACACGACCAACATGGTCCAATTTTACCTTTATTAGAATTTCCAGCATTATACCTTGATATATTACTATTAAAATTTTTCCCGCGTTTAGTTAATAACACATTACTAGTTTTTAATGATTCTTTATTACAATCATATTCTGTTAAAGTTAAACGGCTATTTTCTAATAGTAAAGCTTCGGAAAAAATTTCAACAGTAAAGTCTTTATCATCAACGGTGTATAACTTTTGAACAACACCACTAAATTCATCCAGCAATTTTCCGATTAATTGAAAACTAATATACAGTTCATCAATCTTGTGATTACTCTCGTTACACCGAGATGCAGCTTGTTTTACTCGATTGATAAACATACCTATAGTTTCTTCTCCGGGTTCAAACTTGATGCTAAAGAACTCGTCCAGTTGTCGAACCAGCCTGGCGCGGCTGTCCATGTCGAAGTTGTCTTTTAAAAGTTTCCAGGCAGCATTGCAGCAAGTCTCGTCATCCAGAAGCATCTGGTACCGCTCCTCTGGACAGGTGTAGATCAGCGCAAATCCCTTCTCGTTCACTCGCTGATAGGATTGCAATTCCTTTGGCGAAGCCGACTCTCCTGGATACTTCACATCACCTGTGATAATCCGCCAGGCTCCAATCCCCATCAGAGCTGCCCGCATCTTGGCCGACCATCGCCGGTAGTCACTCCCGTTGAATTTCGGGACAGCAAACCTCCCAATACCGCTCTCAGTTTCGTACTCGTCCATTTTTTTTTATTATTTTATTTTAAACTTAATATTAATTTTGAATTACTAGGAAAAGCATTCAGAGGCTGGGCTGGGCCCATAACCTCATGTCACTAATTTTGAACATGTCAACAACCACTAAATGAAATAAGGCGAGTAGAGAGCGTTGGGCTAACAAACAAGATTTATTGATAAGATAACAGATATATATGTATAAGTAGAACTAAAATAAATTTACATAAAAACATCTTCTTGATGCGGTTTACAGTTAATACACATCTTATGAACACAATTTTCCGCTGACAATTTCAACAAAGAGTTTAAATAAAAAAAAATATATATTTTATGTCCTTTTAGTTTAAGGAACATCTACCAATTGAACTATGGAAAAAAATATGGGAAAGTGTATAATGGAAAATGATCAATTTTCTATTGTACGTTACCTTCATTGCGTTTTTCAACCAATTTAAATACTGATGTTTTACCCCTTCTGAACATTGCTGAAGTAATATCGTAGCTAGTTATTGTATATGTAAAAATAAGATATGATTTTGATATTTTGGATAAGCAGATAAACTCTTCGATGAATATATTTTTGATTGTTCATGAGTCTTACCAGTTTTCAAAAAATAAAGTCTTATCAACTGGAGTTCGTGCAGTCAGTAGTATTAACAAATCGACATCTTCACCATCAACAACGACAGTTGTATTTGTTGCATTGAAGTGTTCTATTGCTGTTTCAATTATAAGTACATCAGCGTCATTATCAGCTTGTTTTACTACAATGTTCTCAGTTGTTAATTTTTCACATAACATTGAAATGAAGCGACACTTGTTGTGAGTATTTGCCAGAAATTGTTGTTGGTTTATTGGAACTGTCATGAATTGATCAAAAAGGACGTCAGAAGCTGAAAATATTTTTGTAGTTCGACGACGTTGTTCTGTAGCTTTAATGTTTTTCTTATATTCAGTATAACCGTCAAACACTATAGTCACTCTATAACCAAAATGTCTATGTACATAGTAGTAATGAATGTATTTATCATTATACTGAATGTATTTATCAAAAATAACGTTAAATGTGCCTTCTCGATCCTATACAACGCGGTGCAGTAGATATACTCCATCGATGATGTAAGTAGCATGTTTGTTGTCAATTTCAATATCCACTGATTGAAAGCAATCGTAAATAGCTGACTTTTGTGTTTTACGCATTCCCATCTCATCGAAGAGTGATAATGGGTAGCGAGCCAATTCATAGGCGAAGAATTTTTCGTGTTCATCCTCAAATGTCTTAGTTGCGTTGAAATAATAATACAGGGTGTATAGGTACTCTCTCACCATGGACTTTTACGGTGCTACTCATGGCTAAAAGAAGGAGTACATTATCAGTGCGTTTTAATTTAATATTATTAAATGTTAGTCCTATTATTTTACACATAGATGCAATACCAACTTCACGAGCTTTATGACAATTGATTTTATCAGCATCGACGACTCCACTAGCAATTGATCTGATTTTTTAACCTCAGGAAAAGGATCATGTGATAAAAACCACTCAAGAAGTTTGTTGATGTCTTTAGTCTCTCTTTACTCGTGAATCACTTGCATCTACATGCTGATCTGTAGTATACATTCTAACACCAGCGAGATCTCCCAACTCTTCACACTCAGTTATTCATCGCATGCCCATTTACTTAGGACAATCTCTTTCGTATGTTCTCCTCCAGAAACACCTACGTCCGTCTTAATTGATTTCATCATTGATTGCTCAACCATATGCGTCGAAGTTCCACAACTTAATTTATCAGAACGTTGAACGGTAAAAAATCCTGCTATAAATCTTTGGTAAACGCTAGGATCCATTGAGTTTTTAATTGTAGCATGTCCTGAAGATACAAGTGCGCAGACTCAGCATAAGGAAAATGTCCTGATGCGTAGAAGTAAGGAAGCATTTCTTTAATGCTATTTAAATGAGCTTGCCAATCACCCATACGTTCAGCTCTTAAAAACTTCTTTGCAATCGACACCATATGAAAATATTGTACCCATAGTTTTGCTGTAGGTCCTCGTTCTTCATATTCCTTTAGTTTTTTTTATTAAACTGATTAAGTAATGTTACCCCCTTTTATCACAATTTTCAAAAAATTATATGAAAAATGTTATTTTTACATTTTCAACAGTTTATTAAGATCATAATTACAAGTTTTTTTAGTATTTTATTCTAAAGTAAGATGAAGTATTGTTTAGACATTTTTTCAATGCATTCGGTGATAAATTAAAAAAATCACTTTTTTTTTCCCACTTCCTTGCAAAAATAAACCAATTTTCTCCAAAAAAAAACATCGAATCGTAAGATTTTTTTTTTTTTGGGGCAAAATTATTTCCCTTCTTTTTTCTTTTTTCTTTGGCAAAACATATAAGGGTTCTGTATTTTTTTTAAAAAAATATACCAAATTTTTTTGGTATTAAAAACTAAAATAATTTTTAAACCTTACTAATAAAGAAATGATGTTTACAAGTTTCAGAACAATTATGTTCCCCTAAAATGAAGTTTTTTTTTTTTAAAATTATTGGGGATTTAAATGGAAAAAAAATTTTTTTGGGAAAATTTTAAGATTTTCCCCCTTTTTGTACTACGAGCTCCGTTAATTTCATTGTATGGAAAACAAAAGAACCATTTATAGAAAAAATTATTTTTACAAGTTTTTACACAAAAACAGTAACAAATACAAAGGGGAAAGGCTACCTTTTAAAAAAAAAAAGTATTTTTTGTGTCGGGGGAAAATAGCCTTTTTTTGGGTTTCGTAAATTTAACCTTTCTTCTTGGAATAAAAGAAATTATTTTTGATCAGTTTTTTTAAGGGGGAAATTAAAAAATTTTCTACGTTTTGTAAAATCCTTATTTAGAAAATAAGTTTTATGTAATTTCGGTGTAGAAAAAGAGAAATAAAATTTTCGAAACACTCGATTTACACCCTTTTTGCCGATTCGTAGCCCCCTTAACTTTTGTTTACTAAAATTTTGTACGTTTTGAAAAATTTTTCTCTCAATTTGTTTGAAAATTCTATTTAAAAATCTTAAAAAAAAGTTATAGGCCCAAAAATGGAAATGTTCGAAATTTCGAAAAGGGGTTTTTTAGATGGCAAAAAACAACAGGGGATCGGTGGGGACTTTTGAATTTTACTCTAATAGTGTTCCAAAATCTTTTCCCAAAAATTTAGCTAGGTTCGAATTTTTGTAAACCTACTCCATTTTTTTGTTATTTGACCGGCTAAAAGGGGATTACAATATTTTTCGTTCATGAATATCTTCAATAAAATTTATTGTAGCTAAAAAGGTGGAAGAAACGCTTTAGAGTAAGCAGTAAAAATTTTAAGGCGGATATTTTTTTTCATGATAAAAAAATCCTCAAAGTAACTTCCCCCAAAATACTTTAAGGATATTTTTTAGAGGTTTGGTGATTAACGTTTAATAGACAACACAAAAAAACTGAACTCCCCCGGGGCAACAGCCCATTTTTGGGCCGAGGCCTGCCGTGCCCATTTTAGCTTTTGTGACCTAGAGCAACACTGGCTGCTTAATTTTTAATCAGGGCAGGTACAAAGGGTAGACTAGTTGTTAGACTTACCGTATGTGATTTTTTTTTTTTCAAACAATGAAAAGTAATAAAGTTTTTTGGATTGAAATTGTTAAAGTTATGTTTTTTTTTATTTTTTTAAAAAAACAAAAAGTTGTGATTTTTAAAAAAAATATATTTTTGGGTTTTTTTTTTTTTTTTTAGTTTTTACTTAATCAATGTGCACCCCAAATATTGTGAGATTTAGAAACCAAGACCTTTTTAAAACTTATCTAAAAAATACGTATATAACTATTTTTTTTTGCATATTGAAACACAAAAATGTTTTTTTTTAAAAACTTTTCAGG
>JAFNEN010003807.1:0-10292 GCA_019343175.1 Oedothorax gibbosus
GTTTTGGGTTTGGAACCACTAGGAGCAGCATCTTTACTCTTTTGGGAAGTTCCATCTAGAAACGTCTGAATAAATTGCCAGAGTTGAGTGAAATTGATAGTTCTGTGTCCTTAGCGAAAGGGCGAAATCTTTGATAAATCTTGTGAAAAATGGGAAGGGGATCCCTTTTTCCCCGACATTTATCCCGTGTTCCCCCTTGTGCCTCTGATATAGAACTGTCAATTTCACACTACCAACAGGCTAAAGTAGGTAGGCAGTGTGTAGAAGAACTTGAAAGAATTGGGAGTTCAAAGATGGTGAAGTCTGGCAAAAAATCGGCCTGCCTGGAGAAAGCAAATTGAGAAAGCCTTGACTTGCACTAGACTGTAGCGCTGTTGAAGAAGAAGGACATGTTAAAGTATACCTTCTGGTACTTGGCATGAACGGGTACAAAATACCATGAAACTCTTATCCACCATATCCCCTTCCGTTCAGCATCACTTCATCACAAGCGGTAATTCTCCGCAGTGTTCGCACTTAAGTCCTTTATGACGTCTCCTCTGGCTTCTAAAGTAGGATGGATGACATACTCCGAGCGCCGAGACTTAAAAGGATGCTGCTTCGCACCCTAATAAAAGAGCCAAAAATCTCGAAGAACGGCTGAGATAGGTTTATTTTGGAGTTAGGTCTGCGATGCTCTGGAATCTTTATATGGCGCGGCCCAACTTATTATGAATCTATAAAGAGATTGTCAAGTATTAAGGGGTGATTTCGAGGGCCCTATCAGGTAATTGGAAGTACCATTTAAATCACAGGCTTCAATTCGTGTGTGGATTTTAGTTGCCACATTAAATAACGCCTGTCTTTAAGCTGCGGGTGAATTGGCGACGTTGTAATGTCTCATTAAATTTTGGGGAAAGTCTGGGAAAAGCCATTTTTCAAAGACTTTGCGGGAATATCGTAAGTATTTGAGGTAATTGAAAATGATATTTAATTCAGAGCCAATTTTTGCGTCTGGGAATTTATAGCAGAAGCGTATTATTTTATGTGTGATAAATTGAACGTTTGATTAGGTTGAATTAGTAATATTGCGTTATTTAGTTAGCTTAAGAAGTCTCAGAAATGGAGTACAAATTGTTTAATACTTGAGTATTATTTATTCAAAGCTTAGTCTGAGCTTTAATGCTACGCCTGAAACATTGTAATACTTATCAATAAGTCGTCTTAAACTTTTGAAACAAATCGAATACTTTGCACTGAAACACGTATGTTATAAAAATGTATACATTAAGATGAGATGCATCTAGAATAATTTAATTAAATGTCATTAAAATATATTAGATTTTTGTTAAAACACAGGTTATTTCTCAGGCTTATAATCTTGAAGAGCTAATGTAACATTCTGAGGCTTGAAATTGTTAACTGAAACGTAAATACATTTTTAATTAATATGTTACTAAAAAGCACGCTGTATTAACGCTAGTTTAATGATCTATTAGTATTCGGTCGATTTCGTAAGATAAAAGAAAAACTAAAATTTTTAAAGCATTAATTTTTTTCTTTGTAGATTTTTTAAAGTTGTATCTCCTAATGTTTGTGAAAAAATATTTATTCCTTTTGTTAAAACATGAAATTGCCATGCACCAAAGAAAATCAAATAACGTTTGAGTATTAATTTCACTGTAGAAGTAGTCCAAGATTTTTTTCAAAATCATAAGGAAAAAGTCTAATAAAGGGACATCTCTTCAAAAAAACTTTAATTTTCTTTGGTGAAATAAGTTTTACGAAGACCAAATGGTTTACAAAAAATTGAGTTTCGTTTGGTTTTCATAAGAATAATTATGTATGTGCTTGTTCAACGAAGTAAAAGTTCAAGGTAAAACTTTGATGTAACATTTCTCCAGCTTCATGGAGTAATAATACTCCAAATTTCAAGGAGTAACGTTATAATAAATTTATGGAGTAACACTACAATAAATTTATGGAGTAACACTACAATAAATTTATGGAGTAACGCTACAACGCAAAATAGAAGTCAACTTATTATCTTGTGTAATGTTGCTCCATAAATTTGGTGTAACGTTATTCCATAAAACTGGAAGCAGCTAGGCTTCTACAGTTTTATGGAATAACGTTACACCAAATTTATGGAGCAACATTACACAAGATAATAAGTTGACTTCTATTTTGCGTTGTAGCGTTACTCCATAAATTTATTGTAGTGTTACTCCATAAATTTATTGTAGTGTTACTCCATAAATTTATTATAACGTTACTCCTTGAAATTTGGAGTATTATTACTCCATGAAGCTGGAGAAATGTTACATCAAAGTTTTACCTTGAACTTTTACTTCGTTGAACAAGCACATACATAATTATTCTTATGAAAACCAAACGAAACTCAATTTTTTGTAAACCATTTGGTCTTCGTAAAACTTATTTCACCAAAGAAAATTAAAGTTTTTTTTGAAGAGATGTCCCTTTATTAGACTTTTTCCTTATGATTTTGAAAAAAATCTTGGACTACTTCTACAGTGAAATTAATACTCAAACGTTATTTGATTTTCTTTGGTGCATGGCAATTTCATGTTTTAACAAAAGGAATAAATATTTTTTCACAAACATTAGGAGATACAACTTTAAAAAATCTACAAAGAAAAAAATTAATGCTTTAAAAATTTTAGTTTTTCTTTTATCTTACGAAATCGACCGAATACTAATAGATCATTAAACTAGCGTTAATACAGCGTGCTTTTTAGTAACATATTAATTAAAAATGTATTTACGTTTCAGTTAACAATTTCAAGCCTCAGAATGTTACATTAGCTCTTCAAGATTATAAGCCTGAGAAATAACCTGTGTTTTAACAAA
This sequence comes from Oedothorax gibbosus, assembly GCA_019343175.1. Taxonomy (NCBI): domain Eukaryota; kingdom Metazoa; phylum Arthropoda; class Arachnida; order Araneae; family Linyphiidae; genus Oedothorax; species Oedothorax gibbosus. The sequence goes on from JAFNEN010003807.1 coordinate 2,851, forward strand.
AATCTAATATATTTTAATGACATTTAATTAAATTATTCTAGATGCATCTCATCTTAATGTATACATTTTTATAACATACGTGTTTCAGTGCAAAGTATTCGATTTGTTTCAAAAGTTTAAGACGACTTATTGATAAGTATTACAATGTTTCAGGCGTAGCATTAAAGCTCAGACTAAGCTTTGAATAAATATACTCAAGTATTAAACAATTTGTACTCCATTTCTGAGACTTCTTAAGCTAACTAAATAACGCAATATTACTAATTCAACCTAATCAAACGTTCAATTTATCACACATAAAATAATACGCTTCTGCTATAAATTCCCAGACGCAAAAATTGGCTCTGAATTAAATATCATTTTCAATTACCTCAAATACTTACGATATTCCCGCAAAGTCTTTGAAAAATGGCTTTTCCCAGACTTTCCCCAAAATTTAATGAGACATTACAACGTCGCCAATTCACCCGCAGCTTAAAGACAGGCGTTATTTAATGTGGCAACTAAAATCCACACACGAATTGAAGCCTGTGATTTAAATGGTACTTCCAATTACCTGATAGGGCCCTCGAAATCACCCCTTAATACTTGACAATCTCTTTATAGATTCATAATAAGTTGGGCCGCGCCATATAAAGATTCCAGAGCATCGCAGACCTAACTCCAAAATAAACCTATCTCAGCCGTTCTTCGAGATTTTTGGCTCTTTTATTAGGGTGCGAAGCAGCATCCTTTTAAGTCTCGGCGCTCGGAGTATGTCATCCATCCTACTTTAGAAGCCAGAGGAGACGTCATAAAGGACTTAAGTGCGAACACTGCGGAGAATTACCGCTTGTGATGAAGTGATGCTGAACGGAAGGGGATATGGTGGATAAGAGTTTCATGGTATTTTGTACCCGTTCATGCCAAGTACCAGAAGGTATACTTTAACATGTCCTTCTTCTTCAACAGCGCTACAGTCTAGTGCAAGTCAAGGCTTTCTCAATTTGCTTTCTCCAGGCAGGCCGATTTTTTGCCAGACTTCACCATCTTTGAACTCCCAATTCTTTCAAGTTCTTCTACACACTGCCTACCTACTTTAGCCTGTTGGTAGTGTGAAATTGACAGTTCTATATCAGAGGCACAAGGGGGAACACGGGATAAATGTCGGGGAAAAAGGGATCCCCTTCCCATTTTTCACAAGATTTATCAAAGATTTCGCCCTTTCGCTAAGGACACAGAACTATCAATTTCACTCAACTCTGGCAATTTATTCAGACGTTTCTAGATGGAACTTCCCAAAAGAGTAAAGATGCTGCTCCTAGTGGTTCCAAACCCAAAACTTCCACAACAGAATTTAAAATAAATTATGATTAAATGAGATGAACAATGGTTAATATGAGCCCCGATCTGGCCATCCTGCCAAACGAAGAACAGACATTTGGTTTGTTTGAGACTCTGACAAAGGTATTCATAATAAAACAAGATTCAACCCATTTTTATAAGGAATTTAGATGTAAGATATCCATATGACTTTATGAGTAAATCTATCATAAAGTAGCAACAAAGTTTAAATAGTTAACTGTCAGATTCCGTATTTCAGGCTATCCTTCTAAATCCACTGAATTTAGAAGTAGCAGAAAGAAAAGGGTACTTAAGTGGAATATAAAATTTTATATATATTTTTCTATATTTTTTATTGAATATCAAAAAAATCCCTGTGTACCACTAGGTATCACATAGGGCTTACAGAAGTAAGTAGAAAACATTAGTTAACAAAATAAAAAATAGAAAAACATAAATTTAATATATTGCGATCAAAGCTAAATTGAAAAAAATATATAAACATAGAGAGATAATTTTAGTTTCCTTTTATATTAAAAATATTTTAAATAATTTTCATATTATATTTCCTCTAAAACTGCCCAATTTAGAGGATATAAAAAAGGAAAGTGTATGTCCATTAAATATAAAATTCACCAAAAGGAATCAAAGGAATCAAAATAAGTTTACAAAAAAAAATATTTAAATAGTCTCATATAGTTTTTAATTAAATGATTTTTACATTTTCACCTACATTTAAACCCGCTTAATTTAGTAGCTGCTAAAAGAACAATAGCATTGAACCAACGCTCTTCATAAAGAAATTCATGTTTCCTCCATGTTGCGAGTCGGCCAGCAAGTCTTCACCTTTGGTGTCTAGGGCCGTATTTCTCAATTACTTGCAGAGCAGGCAATTTCACCCTGGCTGCAATTTTATTGCGGAGCAGCCACCGAGCAGTCATGAAATATTCAGGCCGCTATATAGGCATCTCGGGGTCGGAGTAATAACACGTCAACGCGCTAGCGTTTATCATGGTTGGTGCTTCCAATCTTGCCAGCACACTGAATTCGCTTGGAAAGACTCTATCCAACATTTATTCCGATAAATAGTTTCACATTTATATGAAACTATTGCATATTATACACAATTTGGTAAAAATATGTCAGAAATACGATGAAGTTCTTGAGAACTATGTAGCTTGGTCGTCATGGTAATTATTGGGATTGAAATTTTGTAGACCGTTTGACTCGGAATCAATTAACTGTTAGTTGATATGTTGTCTAACCAATCCAGCCTTTCTAGGACCGAATCAGGATTCATCAATTATGCAGAGCGTCCCCCATTTTGTTTCGAGGATTTGAGGATAGCGATGAAACAATAATCATGGATCAGAGTTTTGGAGAGTCCTTATTACGGGCCCGTTCCATCAACAATCATGAAACTTTGATCGCTGAGGCTTCCAGTTTCTTTCTGGTAGCGAGTTGGCTTCATTTTTGGCTGGCATAGCTGACGGTTTTTCATGTCTGCAGCGATTAAGGAAATTAAGACGGAGATTCTGTCTGAGGGAATGTTCCTTCAGTTTGATTTCATCAGATAAATAAAGTTGTTTAAATATCAACTCACCCTGGCTAGAAAGAATTAGCAGTTGATTATTATACACAACACTTGAAGTGAGATATTTACAATTCACATTATATATTTTCTTCTTAAAATCTAGAAATGTATTAGTTTAGCAATGATTAAATTTCTGTCATGAAAATGTATCCCTACTCAAAAAGAGTAAAAAAAAACTTTTTAATAAAATTAAATATAACATGTATCAGGATCCATAGAAGAGCTTTTTTTAGGCGATAATATCAAAAGTTACTATACTCCATTTTAATAATATGTGAGCAAAACTCAATTTTTTTAAATACAGCTAGTCTTGAAAATAACATTATAAGAATTACAGCAAAATGGAATCTATCAGTCTTAAAATACAAAACTTTTTGAACCCTAATAGGTATAACAATATAATATCTCTAGAATATTTGAAAATAAGCGATTGATTTGAGTCTTTATATCCCCGTACAAGTATATCCGTTTCAACATAGGACCTTGAGATGATTACATCACACCTATTCTAAAAATAAAGAATAAATCGTAACTTAAATGTTATGAGGTATTTGTTTTTGAAAATATATTATAAAATGTTATACTTACAAAAATATAATAATTCCCCATTTTAAGAAATTAAACTAAAAATAACGAAAGACTTTCACAATTTTATATGATAAATTATAGACTAGTAATCTATGGTTTATAACAACCTCATAGTCATTAATCCACTATCCATAATGACGATTTTTTGAAATGTATTAAACATATAAAGTCTATGAGGGGAGTTTAGTCGGTTAGGTACTCTAAATAACTATCGACCTATAAACGATTCTCTACAGCTAAAAATGTTCAACAAATAATATCCCGTATGTACGTTAAATATCCTTCAATGTCCTAACACAACGCACGATGTCACCCTTAACAGTTGTGTTGGACACCTACTCAAATGTTAAACCGTCACTTGACTATGGTTCTAAAAAAAAAAAACGATGCCCACCGTTAATAACCCTCATCTAGCACTAGTGCGACGATAATTCAAACCTGACCTATAAAGTCTTTGTATGATATCCTCACACTATAAGTTTTTATTAAAATATTTATTATAACGCTACAATTATAAATATCTTTCATTTTTACTGATGATTATTCAAATCTGAAAACATAGCACTTAATAAGAAAACTGTCCTGATTAGAAGTTTGTGTAGACTTGGTTTTAATATCAGTTTACAAACTATCAAAGATGAACTATGATCTCTGATTGTAACCGCAGAACAATGTTACTATATATTTGCTAGTGATGTTATTGCAATATCACTTCGTGCATAGCACCTCTTATCATGTTGTCTTAATTAAAGTTGTGTGCCCAAAACCCCGATGCTTCCTTTTCAAACATTTAACATCTGATAAGAACTTTCGCGAATCTTACTGATTATTTTGTAACTTAAACATAAAATCGTCCCGAGAATGTAGGAATAGTTGAGATAGTTGGAGAAAGGGGCAAACTACCATTCGATTGATTGTGTAAATATAAGTTAGTTTTAAAAGTAAATGTTTCTTTATCTATCCAGAAGATTCATTAATACTTTGAAGTATTTTTAAAAAAAAAAAAAATATTACAGCTTAAATAGTTTTTATTTATTTCTAGAAATCTTAAATTATACATATATATATATATATATAGTCAAGAAAATATACAAATATAGACATTTTATTCTCTTAAATTTTATGCTATATAAGCTTCGTAAACTCAACGTTGCATGGATAGAGGTGCCAAAATAATTTAACAGTCAATTTAACTATTTTCTTTCATGTACAACTTTCTTCTTTTCACTAATTTTTTTTAATTAGAGACTATTTTCTAGTTATCTGAATTAGTATTTTGTAAACTAATGATGACTTTTTTAGTTAAAGGTTATTTAATTTTTAGCTATTACATTTGGGGTTTTAGTTACTTATAAATGATTTTGAAAAATATTTACAGTTTAAGATTTTAAAAAGATATCAAAATTAGTATTTTAAAGTTGGTTTTATACTATAAAAAAAATAATTCTAAAACTTAAATATATATTTAGCTTTTTAGACAATAAAAATACAAGAATAGGGGGAATCAATCAATCTTTATTTTTAAATCTTCAGACATATTATTATTATACAGATACTTCGAACAGTTTTGATTTTATATGGAAAAAGTGTAAACCGTGGAAAAATGATTTTGTAAAACATTCTAATATACCCATTGCTTTTAAATCATTGACAACACGTTTCACATTCGTCATTAAAAAGGCATCTGTGCCCTTAGAACAAAGTTTTTGATTGTAGTCTACTGTATTGCAGATATGGTTGATGTGTGAGAGGTCCATAACTTCACATCCTGGGCACTTGTAAAGGTTATTGACATTCCGTGTAATTTCACGTTGTAATGATGAAATGAATTCTTCCATCAGATCGGGATCGGGAAAATAAGTTGGTAATGGATCAGATTTTTCTAAAATTTTTTCTGGTAGTACATCAGAAATTAAAGCGCTTTCGATATTTCTATCAATATCAGAGAGAGTTTCGCGGATTTTCATGAGGGTGGTATATGAGATTTTAAATGGATTTGACTTTAATTTAAACTCACCGCGATGAAAAATCTGATGCATCACCAACTCATTTTTTCTAGAAAATATGATAAGTTGGTTGTTGCAGACGATAGAAGAACTTTCATATGTAATATTCACTTTATGAATTTTATCCTTAAAGTCAACGTATGTTGGAATGTTCATTAATATGTAAGAATCATCCATAATGGAATGTTTTTGAAGATGTATATACAGTTTACAGTCTATTTGTATGAGAGTCAGTTGTATACAATCGTTCAGCGACCACTCTTGTAAAGTTTTAGACGATTCTCTGTAGATGATTGACACATATTTCTTCTTCTGAGGATTTGTAGGATGAAGTTGATTGATCTCGTCGTGGGCTGTTGTCGATTCATCATCGGGGCGAGTCGATGCGGATGGCTCGTCTACGAGCCCGGGGCCTGCTGCTGCTTCGATGAAAAGTTGAAGTTGCTCGTCGCTGGGCGTTGTTGATTCATCGGATGTGGCGGGGGTGCTTGTAGGTTGGGAGTCAATGATCGGCTGGGGATGGTCATCATCTGAAGTTATGTCGATGACAGGAACTTCTCCGAGAGACTGGCATATATCAGTTAACCAATCTCTCTCTGGGATTCCACTGCAATCGCCTATGGAGGTGGATACAGGAACTTTGTTGAAAGAAGTCTGCAATTTAGACTTTTTACTTGACGGATACATGCTGGATGATCGTTTTCGTTGGATTTTAGAATTCATTTTTTTTTTTTTTTTTTACGATCCTATAAGTTGTCGAAGGCTAGTGAAGGAATGAATGTTCAAGTTCTGACACTAGGATGGGTCGGAGGTGGAAGCGCCCTCTATCTACATTTTTCATTGGCTGATGGGAAAAACAACGCCATCTACATCTATGTTCATTGGACGATATCCATTATGTCATAGGTTTTGCATACGAAACCTTTGGTACCTACGTGACTGTGATTCTAGAGATTATCTTAATTGCTGAGTAAATATACATCCACTAAAATCTAAGATATATATCTAAAGTATTCAGACTAAGTGTCTCCATCTAGACATGTGCAATGACAATCAGATATTACTGATTATCTTAATTATTAAGTAAATATCCCCCAAAAGTATTTCGAGTTTATGTCACCATTTAGACAGGATTAAATGAAATATTTTATACTAGATGGCGCCATGAGCACTTATAGAAACCGCAAATAAACGTTAATTCTTCACATATTGTCGAGCGGGCGTGGCCCAGTTCACTAAAATGTAGCAAGTCGCTGGGCCACGTTCGCTTTTGGAGATCGGGGGTTCGAATCGTCAAAAACTTACTTTTTAATATTTTTCGCGCTAAAATTTATTTATTTTCATCCTATTTTACATTAAAATCATTTATTTCCTCACCGATAGATGGCGCCACGAGCGTACGTTATAAACATTATTTATACCCCCATTCCCTACCGATAGATGGCACCACGAGCGTACGTCATAGTCCAACTACGTCATAGGCGTTATCAGCGGTTGATCTGATCCTGATCCGCTCATTTGATCCTCCGTGGCGCAGTACTGTCATTTTCTCTCTACTCATATTACAAGGACGCTCAATGCTCAATCATTCAACCCAACTCGATCGTCAACTTTTATCTCAATTTCGACCTCACGAAGTTGGACATAGGATAGGTTTGCCATCGTTGAATGAACGGTTGATCGCATATTCTATTTTCGGGCAGTCATAAATAGAACTGTATCCTCATGTTTGGCGCAAGTTTATATTTGCTCATCAAAGTTGCCTAAATCTTCACATGCTTTAAAATTAAATGCCGTCAAAGCGGGTATCTTAAGCCATGGAGGGTAACTTTGGTCCACGCGTCGGAAAGAGATTTGTTTCTTAATTTCTCTCTTCAAAAATGATCCCATCTTAAATTGTTTTACATTTTTGGAAATGTGGAAACATTACC
>JAFNEN010003809.1:0-10250 GCA_019343175.1 Oedothorax gibbosus
GTTATCCCCCCCCCCCTGGATACACCACTGATACAATTTAACAAAATATGAATAACAAAAGAATTACAGAATATAATCATATTTTATTTTTTCTTTCATAATTGAAAAAGACTTATGGTTTTTCAATTCCTCAACTAATTTAAAAATTTGTGCAGGAACTACAGATTTAGTTTTCTTTTGTTTCTGAACTTTCGACCCTCTTTGGGGATTTATGTTAAACAAGCACCTAAAAAAATATTAATATATATAAATCCAATTTTGAATGAATAGATCTAATGTAAAGAAGCAACATGTGAAGTATCACAATCAGATGAGAATTTTGTATGATGGCCCCATTGGAAATTTTCTATTGGACCAATAAAATATTTTATGGGACCTGTAAAATATTCTACGGGAACCAATAGATTTTATTGGACCAGTAAAATGTTTTAATGATGTCAATAAAGTTCTTTACGGGGCCATCTATTGGACCAGTAGTACAATGAATATGGGACCAATAAAATATGCTATGGGTTCCTTGTTTTATGAGGTTCCGCAGATATCTTATTGTTAGAAATAAATTATATAAATATTTTTTAAGTTAGAATATTTATTAAATTATTTAAAAATTTTGTAAATATATATTAAGATATTTTAAATTAAAATTACATAATTTTAATTTAAATAAAATATGTTAAATTTTGATTAAAAGTTATCGATTAAAACATTAATATTTAAATATAATTTTTGGCGTTTTTAATCAATTAACAAATTTACTTAGTCAAATTTTTCTATAGAGGGCAACTGAGCTCTTGCTACTACACTTTAAGTGGTTGTTTTTGATCCCTTCTAATAACCTTCTCCCCTCATAGACATATTGCTTAATTATATATTAATTAATTTACCTCAATTAATTTTATTACATTATTTCAATCAATATTTTTCTCAGTTAAATTTTTTAACTTTTTAATAAGTTAATAATTAAACTTGAATAATTTCTATACACAAAATTTATAAAAAAGTATAAATATAATTTTCTAGCTTTCAAAATAAATAATAATCCAGATCAGAAAAAATTATCTCGTGGGGATCATATCGTTCTTAAGCCTAATGATGAAATCTGAAATATCGCTAATCCAGAGATATTATATATTTTTATAAATATAAAAATATACATCCTAAATAGAAACAATTTTGCACTATTTACTGCATGTATAATGTATACTGCAAACTAGACTGTCCTGTCGCACTAAAAATATAAATATCAATGTTATTATTATGATAAACTAATTTTTTTGTTTGATGTTGTTGACAAAATTTACAATTACATTCTTTGGGTGGGGATTTTGAATGAAATATGTTTAGAGTATAAAATACATGCATGTGGAAAAAGTTTAGCTTGAGCTTATGGAGGAGCTAGTTGAGAAGCTTGAGCTTATGGAGGAGCTAGTTGTAAAGCTCCTCCATAAGCTCAAGCTCAATAGTTTTAAAATTCGTTTTTGCTGGGTGCCAAGCCATGTCGGTATGTCGGGCCATGAGGAAGCGGACCGCGCTGCAAAGACTGCTAGTCAAAGCAATTGCAACCCCCTCAATTTGCCAGGCTGGCAACCGTTAAGGGCGACATCGTACGCAGCGTTGGGACTTTGGAGGATATTTAACGTGCACTTCTTTTACACGGGGTATTATTCGTCGGACATTTTTGACTGCACGGGCCGTTTATTGGTCAGCAGTTAATTTGGCGGGTTTTAATAGGGGTAAACGTGTGAATGGTAAATGGGTGTTTGTGGGTTATGAAAGGGAGACTGGAAGAGTGTTTATGTGTGTGGTGGAGGATCGTTCGGTGGATACGCTTTTAGGATGCATTCAAAGACACGTGTTACCGGGTTCTACAATAATTTCGGACTGTTGGGCCTCATACAATTGCTTGGAATCGGAGGGTTTCAAGCATTTGCGGGTGAACAACAGTCTGACATTTAAGGACCCGGAAACAGGTGCCCACACGAATGCGATTGAGGGCACGTGGGGTGCTTGTAAGCGAATGCTTGCCCGTAGAAAAGTTAAAAATTCGCTGATTCTTCACCTTGCTGAATACATGTTACGAGTTTATCCCCCCCCCCCCATACCTGTGATGTGCCCGGCTACCGGGAAAAGAAGGAATAATCCTCGTCGTAGTCGAGCGGCTCCGACGAAACCGTCGAAGAGAGGAGGGGGGAGAGGGAGCTGCCGTACCGTGCTGGGAGGAACGCCGCAGCGGAGAAGGAGGTATGTAATTTTAAATCTTTTTTAATCCGCTTTATTTCTTATGAAATTTCAGTTGTTAAAAATCACAGTAACGTCTTCCGAAAACTATTTTAAACCCATTATTTTGATGAATTTTTCTTCGACCGTGCTCTTAAAATGTGGTTTTTTTGGTCATTTAGAGTTGCTAATATTTTGAAATTTTGTTGTTTAGTAACATATTCCGATAAGTATTTTGAACGCATTAATTGACGATTTTTTGTTCAACCGTTATCTAAAAATGTTGTATTTTATTCGTTTTAAGTTGCTCATATTTAGAAATGTTAGTTTTTTTTTGTTGTTTTTGTGATGGCCGTCTCGGCAAACCACGAGTGTTGGCGTCATTTCGGCTTGGCGCCGTCCCGGCAAATATCCTTCAAAGTCATAACGCTGCGTACGATGTCTAATTGTAGTTTTTGTCGCCTGTTTGTTTCGGACAGGAGGTCTGGTGTCAAGTATCTCGTCGATACGGGGCCAGTATAAGTGTTCTCCGTAAATCGTCTTCATTTTACAGCGCAAAGGAAGACATGGTGCTTTACGCAGCCAACGGTACAAAGATCAATACTTGCGGTTCGAAGCGTGTTTCTTTGGATTTTGGCCTTAGGCGTGTTGTTGGTTGGACATTCTTGGTTGCAGACGTTTCGCGACCTATTTTAGGTGCAAATATTTTAGAGCATTTTGGGTTGTTGGTAGACGTTAAAAATCGAAGGCTAATCGATTCCCTTACCAATAATAAAGTTAAAGGTACGGATGCATCGGGACAAGCAAATCTGCTTTATCGGGAGATGACCCCTTCCATAAGCTTTTGCAAGATTTCCCAGATCTTACTAACCCTGCAACCATGACGCTAAAGCAAGACGATTAAACCGGTAAAGTTAAAAATTGCCAAAAAAGAGTTTCAGTCCCTTTTGGAGCAGGGTATAATACAACCTTCAAAAAGTCCATGGGCAACGCCAATCCACATAGTAAAGAAAAATAATGGTGAGTGGAGAATTTGCGGCGATTTTCGCCGTCTAAATTCTGTCACTATTCCTGATAGGTACCCTATTCCCCATATTCAAGATTTTACTTTTGGGCTTAAGGGAAAGCACATTGACGAGGTTGTTAAATGCATCGATTTTTGTTGAGCGTATTTGGATGACCTTTTGATCGCCTATGAAGATGAGGAACAACATAAATCGCACCTGTTGGAGTTGTTTCGGCAGTTAAACGATTACGGAGTTGTAATCAATATTGCTAAGTGCACTTTTGGTGTTCAGGAACTTGGAGTTTCTGGGACACCATGTTTCTCTTTCTGAAATTTCCCCTTTGCCCAGTAAAGTAGAGGTCATCCGCAATTGCCCTCTGTAACAAAAAGTGGACGAGTTATGAAGATTTCTCGCCTTTATAAACTCATCATAGTTTTCTTAAATATGCTGATAAATCAATAGCTGAATTAATATCTGTCTGTCGGGACCTGTCAGATGCTAAAAAACATAAAGCTTTAGATAAAGTTTAGTTTTGAATTATCGTCGCACTAAAACTTCAGATAAAATTGACTGTGGCTTTGTTACTGAGAAACTCTTGAATGAGTTGATATCAAAGAGGAAGATTTCTGACGGAGATCGATTGAAAATTCAATTAGAAACAAAGAACTTTCTGATACATGTTGTAACCAAAATTGCAGAGAAAGCTCCCATTCGGTATGGTCTTGTACGGAACTTGGGGTGGCTGAAGCCAGACTTGCCTGTTCTAAAAAAGATAGTGCGGAAACAAAATTTAGACAGTGTTTGAATATCATTTCTGAAAAAAATAGTTAATGAAAACAAGTGTGATGGTATACTACAACAATACCAAGACTTTGTTTTTGAAATGGCCTACAACACTGACTTTAAGTCCTTTTCTAAAACCACGGGACGGTTAGATCATCTTTGTTTTTCCTTATTATCAACGCGAGTTGAATGGGCAGACCTTTGGTCTGTTGTGAAAGATTTATTGATTTTATCACATGGGCAAGCATCAGTTGAGAGGTTTTTCTATCAATAAAGAAATTTGCGTTGAAAATATGAGCCATAAAACCTTGATATCCAGGAGAGCAATTAAGGACCTTTTAAATAGTGTTGGAGGAGCTAGTAATGTTCATATTACTAAAGAGCTTTTGTTTAACGTAGCAAGTGCAAGATCTCGATATGAGCATTATTTTGCAAGAGGAGAAGACGAAAAAAGACAAGCGGTAGTACTCGAATGCCTAAAAACGAAGAGAAAGAGATTAGAGCCGTGCGCACAGTACTTAGAAAAGAGTGCTGATGAATGTGCTGAAAAAGCAGAAAATACACAAAACTTTTCATTCATTGCTAAATCTAATGCGCTGCAAAAGATAAAAATGCAGAATTAAAGCAATTAAATGAGAAGATTAATGAAATATGTAAAAAATTGAAAGAATAAAACGTATATGTAATTGGATATTTTAATATAATTTTAGTGGTAATGTTCAATTAAAAATGAAAAATTATCCTAGTTAACATAACTTTTTGTTTTTTAAAAAAGTTTTCCTTTCTATCAGTGGTATTCTTTCATCTGTTAAAGGTAAACATGTTTTGTATTAAAAGGTGTTAGGTGAAAAGGCTTAATTTTTTACATTTGGGTACTAGTTTGATCATTTTATATATTTAAGATTTTAGAACCAGTCCACTCTATTTTGTCCACATTGACATTTTATTTCCACATATATTATGGTATAATTTCAGAAATTAGTTTGATGTTTATGGTCTATGCAATATGGCTGCTTATAAAATCATTTAACTCTATATAGTTCTGTAACTTACAGTAATTTTACTATCCTAATGGACATTTTGTATTTGAATTTGTTCGAATTAAATTAGATTTGATTCTAGTAGTTTATTTTCGTTTTTCACTTAGGAGACATATTAGACATTGGAAGGTGGGAGACAGGTGAAAGACAGTTTTAAAGGACATTTAGGTGGAAGACAGTTTTAAAGAGGGCTGGATAGTTGGAGTACAGTTTTAAAGAGGGCTGCATGAGAGAATGCGGCAAGTTGGAGTACAGCAAGTAATCGTCTCAATTCCAATCGGATAGCCTTCGTAGTATACACAAGAACTTAGTAAGGATAGTTGGAGTACAGTTTTAAAGAGGGCTGTCTGAGAGAATGCGGCAAGTAATCGTCTCAATTCCAATCGGATAGCCTTCGTAGTATACAAAAGAACCTAGTAAGGATAGTTGGAGTACAGTTTTAAAGAGGGCTGTCTGAGAGAATGCGGCAAGTTGGAGTACAGTTTTGAAGAGGGCTGTCTGAGAGAATGCGGCAAGTAATCGTCTCAATTCCAATCGGAAGATAGTTGGAAGACAGTTTTAAAGAAGGCTGTCTGAGAGAATGCGGCAAGTAATCGTCTCAATTCCAATCGGATAGCCTTCGTAGTATACACAAGAACTTAGTAAGGATAGTTGGAGTACAGTTTTAAAGAGGGCTGTCTGAGAGAATGCGGCAAGTTGGAGTACAGTTTTTGAAGAGGGCTGTCTGAGAGAATGCGGCAAGTAATCGTCTCAATTCCAATCGGAAGATAGTTAGAAGACAGTTTTAAAGAAGGCTGTCTGAGAGAATGCGGCAAGTAATCGTCTCAATTCCAATCGGAAGATAGTTGGAAGACAGTTTTAAAGAAGGCTGTCTGAGAGAATGCGGCAAGTAATCGTCTCAATTCCAATCGGATAACCTTTGTAGTATACAAAAGAACCTAGTAATGATAGTTGGAGTACAGTTTTAAAGAGGGCTGTCTGAGAGAATGCGGCAAGTAACCGTCTCAATTCCAATCGGAAGATAGTTGGAAGACAGTTTTAAAGAAGGCTGTCTGAGAGAATGCGGCAAGTAATCTTCTCAATTCCAATCGGATAGCCTTCGTAGTATACAAAAGAACTTAGTAAGGATAGGTTGGAGTACAGTTTTGAAGAGGGCTGTCTGAGAGAATGCGGCAAGTTGGAGTACAGTTTTGAAGAGGGCTGTCTGAGAGAATGCGGCAAGTAATCGTCTCAATTCCAATCGGATAGCCTTCGTAGTATACAAAAGAACTTAGGAAGGATAAGTTGGAGTACAGTTTTGAAGAGGGCTGTCTGAGAGAATGCGGCAAGTTGGAGTACAGTTTTGAAGAGGGCTGTCTGAGAGAATGCGGCAAGTAATCGTCTCAATTCCAATCGGATAGCCTTCGTAGTATACAAAAGAACTTAGTAAGGATAGTTGGAAGACAGTTTTAAAGAAGGCTGTCTGAGAGAATGCGGCAAGTAATCGTCTCAATTCCAATCGGATAACCTTTGTAGTATACAAAAGAACCTAGTAAGGATAGTTGGAGTACAGTTTTAAAGAGGGCTGTCTGAGAGAATGCGGCAAGTAATCGTCTCAATTCCAATCGGATAGCCTTCGTAGTATACAAAAGAACTTAGTAAGGATAGGTGGAAGACAGTTTTAAAGAGGGCTGTCTGAGAGAATGCGGCAAGTAATCGTCTCAATTCCAATCGGAAGATAGTTGGAAGACAGTTTTAAAGAAGGCTGTCTGAGAGAATGTCAAGTAATCGGTCTCAATTCCAATCGGATAGCCTTCGTAGTATACAAAAGAACTTAGTAAGGATAGGTGGAAGAGAATTGAGACGATTACTTGCCGCATTCTCTCAGACAGCCCTCTTTAAAACTGTCTTCCACCTATCCTTACTAAGTTCTTTTGTATCCTACGAAGGCTATCCGATTGGAATTGAGACGATTACTTGCCGCATTCTCTCAGACAGCCTTCTTTAAAACTGTCTTCCAACTATCTTCCGATTGGAATTGAGACTATTATTTTTGTCATCGTGATCAGGCAACTAGAAGACACAATCTTTCATTGAATGTGTCAATGAATTAGGCAAATGCCAGAAGACTGACTTAACTTAAAAACTTTTGATTATTTTGTAATTGAAATTGATTATACAGTTTAACTTCTTTAAAATGAATCCACTTCAGATTAATCTAAGCTTTGTTTACGATCTTTCCCATTATAGTGACACTGCTGACTTTATTAAAATTGTTTTGACATGGTGGGAAATTATGAATGTTAAGTCGTCTTTCAAAGGGAAACACAAAAGAAACATTTTTCAGGGCCCCCTCACATCATTAGACAGTGATGTGAAAGTAAAATTTTTGAACAGTTTTCTTACATGGCTGGAAAGGTGGAAGGATATGAAATGCGAGACTGGCTGCCTTACCAGTGACACACATATTGCTTTACATCAAACAACATATGCAATGATAGAAATTGTTCGCTACTGTAGCGATGAATTTGGAATGTCTTACATTTTAACTGGGAAATTCCAAACTGATTCGTTAGAAGGTCGATTCGGCCAGTACAGACAAATGGCAGGGGCGCAGTATAACATTTCTTTGACACAAGTCTATGAAGTCGAAAAAAACCTCAGAATTCAGAGTCTGATGCCTTTGACATTAAAATCAAACAAATGTGGGCAGATTGAAATCAGTGGTACTGATGTTGAATCTGCTCATAGAGAAAGCGATGGTGATTCACATTTAGAGTTGCCTCTTTATCTGACCCTACCAATTTCCAGTTTGTTTAGGAAATTCAAGTTTGGTGTTGATGTTAAAGATATTCCTTATTATCAACAATGTGGAATCTTGAAGACATATGTTAACTATTTTTGTATTGGGCCTTTTGGATTTTTTGTAGTCTGCCAGTGATATATATTTCTTTCTATAGTACCTGACAGAAGATACAAACCTGAAAGATATTGGTAAGTTTGTATCTGAAAGACCTTCAGATACAAACCTGAAAGAAGTGGAACCTATGTTGGTATATATTGCAGGTTATTGTTGTCACTCTTGTGCAAGACGTGTAAAGTGCAAATTTTGTAAACAAAATCTAACCCTACCGGATGGTGAAAATGTGTCCCCACAACAAATCTGCATTACTAGTATGGTTCGTGGTAGTTTAAAATACCCACGAAACGAAGTGGTTGATATTATAAAGTATTGTTATATTGTTGTGTCAAAACTTGTATCTAAGGAGCATGAAGCAGAATTTTTGAATTGTCCCAATCATAGGGAAGTTGTTTGTTTATTGTCTAAAAGTTTTTTAAATGCATCAGGAAAGTTTTTACATTTTGAATCCTGCCAAAATGGACATAAAGGATATGATACAAAAATACTTAATTTTTTCAGCTTGTAACACATTTCAAAAAAACTATTGAAGAAATTAAATAAAAATTGGTAGTAATCAAAACAAAGGAAAGAAGGAAACTAAGTACATTAATAGCTTCTGTGTTACGAAAAAAAAAGCTTAACCCTTTAAAATTTCGCACATAAGAAATTAAAGCGCCTCTCGACTTAGTATCTAATTCTTTAACAAAAAAAAAGTTATCACAATTATCTCCCAAGTCAAAGAAAACCCCCTGTCAAAGGGGCAAATAAAAGGCCTCGAAAAGACAAAATGACACAGAAATTATAATTTATCCCTTAAAAATAAAAGAAAAAAGACCAAGCAATTCCCAGGATAACCTTTGGTCCCCAAATAGAGTATTTTGTCATTTGGTTTCTGTGTTAGGAACTGAATGGCAATTGTATTTGGAAAATGTCAAAAACTTTGAAATTGTGTGCAAAAATGTGTTAAATAAAAATGATCCAAGTCTAAACATTTTTGTCCACTTTCTTTAGAATTTATACATTTTTAAAAAAAATTTCCTTTCAGGCAACTAAAGCTGCAGGCACCAAATGGTGTTTTAGGAAAACTAAAAAAATGCATTTTTAGTAACACCCTTAAATGTGCAGATTGAATAAGTTTGATAGTTAAATATAATAAATTCTTTTCATAAAGGAAGTTTGATTTTTTTTAAAATTTTAATCATCTAAACTGGCTTCGTTTTAATTGATTTCTTTGAAAATAATAATAATTTTTCTTTAGAAACATTATACACTTAACACGCAAATTAGGAACCGAAAAAAGAGAGCTTTTGAGGGATGATCAATCAAAAAAAACTTCGCTTTAGAAGTTGTGGGGTCCTACGACAAGAATGATAAGCCTGGTAGGAACTTTTTCTCCTTTGCTGTTCCGGAGGGCCCGGAGTTAGGCCTCCGGTCCGTGACGTCACAAGCGTGTCGTACGTCTTTCTACTAGTAGGAGGTTTTGCTTCACGCCTCATTAAGCACAGCTAGGGGTAGAAACGCGGTGACATTTCGCCTAAAGTATAGAATGAAAGTAGCAGTTATCGCCTGGAAAATGCTTCTACAATGTGGAATCTTGAAGACATATGTTAACTATTTTTGTATTGGGCCTTTTGGATTTTTTGTAGTCTGCCAGTGATATATATTTCTTTCTATAGTATGGAATTTTTTTTCTTTATTTCTGTGTTGTTAGAAATAGAAAAATAAAATGAGTAGTTTTTTAATTGAAAAATAAAACGTAATAAATCTTAATGCTTTTATATGTAGTAGTATCTGTCTAATGTTAAAAGTTTTGAAGAATCCTTTATCTTTTAATTGCATTTATGAAAATAAAATATTATTGCATTCACAAACTAAACATACATATAAAGCTGTTAAAGGTCATTTTTGAATTAAAATACAATTTTGCACAGATCGTATTAAATTGTTTTACAATCCATATTCATCTTGTCAAGTTTAGGTTTTAATTATCGTCCACTAGAGCTACACGAGGGCATTGGCGACGGGCGTCGTATTTTGAACCCAGTCAAGTGCGACCGAAACCTGAATAGGCACCCAACGCAAACCGTTTAAGGGCGACATCGTACGCAGCGTTGGGACTTTGGAGGATATTTAACGTGCACTTCTTTTACCGGGGTATTATTCGCGGACATTTTGACGCACGGGCCTTTTATTGGTCAGCAGTTAATTGGCGGGTTTAATAGGGGTAAACGTTGAATGGTAAATGGGGTTTGGGGGTTTGAAAGGGAGACTGGAAGAGTGTTATGTGTGTGGTGGAAAATCGTTCGGGGATACGCTTTTAGG